>NESQ01000144.1:0-199836 GCA_003070745.1 Tuber borchii | reverse complement strand
ATTGTCATACGTCCTGATTCCTATCTTACCCAACGCTCGCTAACGGTCCAGTATCCCACCATGCATTCGAATTCACGGAGTCAGCCAACTGCCCGAGTGGGCAATCTGAACGGGCGTAGGCGCGAAGTTGTACCCGACAACATGGGATCCAGTCAGCAAACTGCCCGAGTGGGCAATCTGAACGGGCGTAGGCGCGAAGTTGTACCCGATACCATGGGATCCAGTCAGCCAACTGCCCGAGTAGGCAATCTGAACGGGCGTAGGCGCGAACTTGTACCCGACAGCATAGGATCCAGTCAGCCAACTCCCCGAGTGGGCAATCTGAGCAGACGTAGGCGCGGCGCCGTACCCGACACTATGGTATCCAGTCAGCCAACTACCCGAGCAGGCAATCAGAACAGACGTGGACGCGACGTCGTACCGGAGGAGTCCGGATCGGGAACACAGCAGAATGAACCAGGCAGCTTCCATAGTACGCCACCGAATGACCAGTTATCAAGTCGGAATTCTTCCCCACCCCCAATTGCCGGACGTCTTGAAGGAAGACCGCCAAAGCGCCCACGCAGGAGCACAATTCAGACCACCGCGTATACCGAACCTGAGATGGAGCCTGATGGACAAGGACATCTGGAACCTGTTCATCTTAGCGACGATAGTGGCGATGAGGAGTACCATGATTCAGACGACGGGGAAGAAACGGAACAAGACACCGAACCTGATGTAGAAGTCCTCGATGGCGCAGATGGCACTCTATCCGGACGACTTCGGGGGTCTCAAATGGCTGAGAGACAGGGAAACAATGACCTAAGGACCGTGCGACTTTCGACCACCTCTGGATCGCAGGACACAACTCTTGTCCGGCGGACCCCGCGGCTCGTGTAAGGATAATTCCCAGCAGGGCCTACACCCCACCAGCGTTCCCGTCATCAAGTACAGCACGGTATTCGTCTCCACTTGGAATCCCTAGTACTACTACATCTGGTGTTAGAAGCTCGAGCCCACCAACAAGCGAACTAACCACACCACAGCCCGGGCGCATCAGGGGCGTAACCAACTCACGGCGAAACACGGTGACCGGGGTAGAAGGAGAAATAGTAGTCGTGGCAAAATATCTGATGCTTCAGTACACCCTCTTTGTTGATCCACTCCCGGACCCGGTTACTTTGACGTCAGCGGTGCACGGTGTTTGGAGTCGCGCGCAGGATGAGATTGCGGACGCCGGGAATATTGAAGCATCTGAGAAAAGTCTTGACCTTGTAAGTGCATTTGGACGTGATAAAATACAGGGTGTTTTACTAACTATCAAAGATACGGCAAAAACACTCGGCTGTGCGGGGGCAATTCGTATATTATATAAAAAATAACATAAAGAAATTATACGAATTGGGAGGTGACCCGACAGCTATCGCGCGTAGGGTCGAATACCTCCTCGAAGAGGACAGGTTCATGTGTCCCTCAGATGGATATGAGGTTGGTATCACGGATTGAGAAACCCGGATTTTGGATCACTACTGACTATGAACTGGGCGTAGGAAATAACCTTCCGGTTCCTTGCGCCCCAGATTGCCGACGCAATATATGGTAAGTATTTCGAGGGCAAGAGAACGGTGGGGATCTTAAACCCGGGTTTTATAGAGTGTATCAATGAGACAATCGTCTGCCTCACATGTGCAATACTCTGCCATACCCTGCGGGCGTGGCGAACTGGGGCACTCCTTGACCCTCCGGAGTTCAAGTCTGAGGCCGTCAGAGGTAAGAGTTTCCTGATCTCCGGGCCTTTCGTTCCGTTCGTTCAAGACGTAGAGAGCTCACAAATTCGCAAGATCTTTTCTTACGGCAGAGGAACACATGGCGGGGGTTCCCAAGGGCGACGCAAGAGTTGATGCTCCGGAATCTGCGTGAAACGATCATGGATAAGGTTAACCAAGAAAATCGAGTTCTGAAGGAGAGGCGCGAAGGCTTTGCCGACAATCATGAGGCAGTTCACGCGGAACTGGAGCGTCAGCTATCCAGCCGGAATCCGAGACGACCCGCTGCGCGAGAACCGACACCAATCAACACTGGCGCGAGGGGCCTAGTAGGACGCCTGGAGAGTCAACTGGAGCGTGAGCTATCCAGCCAGGAGCCCAGACGAGCAGCTGCGCGAGAACCGACCCCAATCAACACCGACGGCAGGGTCCTAGAAGGACACCAGGAGAGTCAAGATGCGTCGCAGGAGAGCGCCAAGTCATTTGACTTTAGCCAGTCGGCCTTTGCTCGGGCGCTTCGAGGCTTGGATGCTGAGTCGGTGACTTTTGATGACTCACTAGACTTGACGCTGGAGCAGGAGCAGGAGAGCGCTGCCAACCCAGATCTAGCCAGTCGCCTTTCCCTGAACCTGGATGACTTTCAGGAAGATCAGGCAGCTGAGGGGGAGAACGTTCGCCAAAACGGCGACGAGGTCATATAGAATAAATAGATTTACTAGGCCGAGCGGTGTGAGCAGGACGTAGTGATGGGCACGATCATGCTCGATACTCGAGCATGATCGTGCCCATCGTGCCCATCGCTACAGGACGTCGAGGCGATCACAATGTAATAGTAGTAGATAAAATAAAATATGGGAACAAAGCTTAATAGAGTACCAGGCGTGCCAGTGGAGTACTAGTACTAGTGACGAAGTCGTGAACCGGCGTGTAAGATGTTGAGCAATCTCGAAGGCGTCTGGAAGATAGACGTATGGATTCTCGACGGCGTCAGGAGACTTTGGCCTAGCCTCAGATGGTATCCTGCAGGCGTCCAAAGAGCACCGAGCAGCATCGGGACGTGATAGCAAAAGTAAGCTGCATCATGATGCGATTGGTCGAGAAGGTGATCGTCAGGAGGTGAGAGGCGAGGAACAGAGGCCGTCAGGATGCGAGAGGCTAGAATCTGAGGCCGTCAGGAAGGGAGAGGGGAAAATCAGAAGGCGTCGGGACGCAGGGGCGGAGCATTGGACGTCTTCAGGAAGGAGAGGACGCAGGGATCGACGTCAGGATGGCGTCAGGATGCGGTGTGACGGGATGGCGACGTCCGGATGGAACGTCACACGGACGTTGCGTCTAGAATCACGGTTGACGTTTTGAGCGTCCCAAGCGTCAGAAGCACAGGACGCTCAGGACGCATATTAGAATTTTTGCTGATGTTGTGTCAACCAAGAGGCCGTAAGGGTCCCCTTTTTATACCCGTTCTTCCCACAACCCATGACTCATCCTTCGTGTCACGCGTCCCTATGACTTATAGTGAGTCATAGTGTGAAATCCATCAGCTGACTCCTATGAGTCACTGCGCAATAAACAACTAACCAATCAAAACATAATCAACCTATCATGTGCGCAACTTGCGTCACATGTGTGAAACCCATGACTCGTAACTACGAGTCATGTGCAAAAGTCATAATCGTAAATCATGTCAAAACAATAAACCAATCATAACAAACGAATGACACGCTATCACGTAGTCAAGTGAAATCCTAAACCCTATAACTCATAAGTATGAGTCATGTGAAAACCTATCCTGCTAGTCACCGTTTGTGACACGGCCCTTTGGATGTACTAGGAGATTGTATCTTAATCATGATGGGGACGACCCCGATGGTTGATAGGAGTAGCAGGGGGCACGGGGGGACTTGAGGGAGCAGGGCCTATCGTGCCTGTTGGGGGCACCGGAATGGCTATCAGAGGGCGGGGGGTGGCAGGGTCCATATCTGGGGCTGGCCGGGTTTGGGGAATAGTGGGTGCTGCATCAGCAAAAAAAAAATCTGTCTTTTGTGCTCCACGGTGAGCCATGTCATGGAGTTTTACGTTTTGGCTAATCGCGAGTGACCCTGGTTAATCATGATGCTTCCGATTGTGTCCCCTAATGATGAGATACAAATCTTAATTTTAGCAAAATATGAGCTATTTTTATCAATATCTCATAGACATTTTACATTACAAAGTTGTATATTATGAACTCAAATTTCTCAACTTTGGTATGTAAAAGGTCTGTGAGTTCTTAATAAAAATTGCTCATATTTTACAGAAAACAGAATTAATATCATCTTCTTTAGTCAAACTAACAGGATTTTTAATATCGCGATCATAGGACTCACAATATGCCAAAACGTAAAACTCAACGACATGAGGCACAGGGGGCAGGCTGTTTTTTTGCTGATGTGGCACACCATCTTCTTCCACATCCATGAACTCTTAACTGTCCGAGGATGAGAAGGAGCCGACTGACTCCGGTGGGACCACTGGTCGCGGGGGGGGAATAGGGCGGGCCTTGCACTCCTTGGAATAGGCAGTGTAGTCGTCCCCATAGTTGGCGCAGTGGGGGGGGGAGGTGGGGCTGCATTTAGCAACGGGTTTCTCGTTGCCCCCTTTGGGGCAGGTGGGGTACTGGCATCTGTGGGCGGCCTTGGTGTGGTGAAGCGCACATAGGGGACAGGACGGGTGGTTCTGTTTGCAGCGGGCGGAGGCGTGGCCGAAACGGCAGCAGTTGGTACATTGGGTATAGCGGTTGGTGGAGATAGCTTTCTCCACCTTAAGGCGGTTGGAGTAGAGGAAGATTGAGGGGGTGAGGGCTGCATCAGGAAAATGTTTTTGCGCGGACCACGGCAGTCCTGAACGCCCCTGAACACTCCTGGACCACCAGGGGGGGTTTTGGTCCCCGTGGTCCTGCCTGGTCCACGCTGATACACCCTGGTCCACTTCGCGTAACTGAAGTGCGCGAACGTGGACCAGGGGGACCAGCGCGGACCAGGGAGCACCAGGGGGACCGTAACCCCCCCTGGTGGACCAGGACGTGTTTTTACATTTTCCTGATGTGGAACATCGCTGGGGTCAATGGAGACAACCACCGGAAACACTTCTTTGGCCGTTCGAGTAGCTCGGTCAGGGTTAAGGTACCTGGCCGACTTGATCTGGACCTCTTTCACGAAACCAATAGACTTTTTGAGATTGCGAAAGAGCTGCTCGTCGTCTTCGGGCATCTCATCAGTGGGGATGCTGTGTATGACCAGCTGTATAGCGGTCGGGGCAAGGCAGAAGAGGATCCAGGGGTTGTCCCCTGTTGGGAAGGCTTGGTTGAGGCGTCTGGTGAGTACCTCAAAGTAGGGGGCATAGGAAGAAGCGAGCGTGTGCGGGTTGGTACAGGTGAGTGAGACTGTGCCCCAGTCGTTGACCTTAGCGAAGAATCCTTTGGGGAGGAGGCAGTTGGAGTCGGTAAAGGCATTTGCGACGATGTCTGGAAGGGAACGGGCGATACGACTTGAGAGGGCATGGGGAGCAGGGGAAGAGCGTGGTGCATAGAACCGTCTGGAGGCGAAAGGGAGGGGAGGGGGTAGCCTTAAGGACCTGTCCTCATTGTTCGCAACCTCTGTTGCTTTCGCTTGTTTAGGTTTTTTGCCTTTGCCTTTCTTGCTGGAGCCTGCCGCTTGGGCGTAAGAGGGATGGTATTTGAGTTTGTCGTCCGGGTGTAGGGTGGCGTCAGTAAAGGCTGACAGGTCATACTCTCCGGTGCGGAACTGTTCCACTTCACAGGAGTGGGGGAAGGTTTTGGCGTATAGTTCGGGGTTGCCAACCATTTTTCCAAGTCGTGTGTCATAGTATGGGCAGTGGACCGAGGGGTCAACAGGGGCAGGGTGATGGGATGGGGGTGATGGTGGTAGGGGTTTTTGCTGGGGGGGGGGCCTTGTGGGGCGGCATGAGCAGCTGAAGTGGTGGGCTGTGTTCTTTTGGTTGGGGCGGGGGGCCGGGTAGGTGGGACAGGAGTGGGGGCTGAGACCCTATGTGACAGGTCACGCAGTGAGGCCTGGATGGGGGCGAGGTCTTCCGGTGTAATGGAGGCATTTGTGATATGGGAGGAGAGGTCATGGACCTGTGTGCGGAGTTCGCCATTCTCATTTCTGAGGTCATTGATTCACTTTGTGATGATGTCGAGCTGGGAGGTGATTGCCACGATGCCTGAGACAGTCGAGCAGAGGATGGAGAGGATGGATCCTTCACCGGGGGTGATGGACTGGAGGCTGGAGTCGGAGAGGTCTGGGACCAGGTTGGGGGGTAGGCGTAACTCATCCCTTGTTTGCTTGAAAATGTCCACCAGGAAGGCTAGCGGAGGCGAGGGTCTGGGGACCGGAGAGGGGGACGGGGGGATTTGGGTATTCTGGGGTGTGGAGGCTCGCGAGATGGCAGCTGCCAGGGCTTGGTTGCCTGGGGGGATGGGTGGTATTTCCGACATGGGACGGAGAGGGGCGGGGGGGTACTGGCGAGTGTCCCGGAAGCAAAATGGGTTTGTAGAAGAGTATCAAAATGTAGGGGGGGAAAGTAGAGGGCGAGAAGCTTGTGGCTTAAATGAGCTTATTTCATCTAATGTTATAGACGGCTCGACCCTGATCGGCGGATGGGCATTCTACTATTCAACGTTCAGCCCCTCTACGGTACTGTTTAACCATCAGGGGTGGCACCCCCATGCCCTAAACGTGAAGCCGGTTGGCACCACCATCAATGTAGGGCTGCAAAGCACAGTCCCTTATGGGGGCTTTGTACTCGAGTATTTCCACCCAGGTCTCTATTGTTATCACAAGTTGTAAGAATTTACAATGCTTGGTGAAATGGTAAGGAGAGTGGGATGTTTTGGTAGGCGATGGGTAAAATGTGATTTGTGAAAAATGGGAGATCTTAATCAAGCTGGAACCAGGAAAAATCCAAAAACCGAATTTTGAGTAGGAGAATCAGGGGAACGAGCTTTGAGAGATCTTGGGGGAAGACGGGGAATTAGTTAGAGTGAGAGTGAGACGTGTACTCCCGCGGCCCAGTGAAGTTAGACACTTTTTTGACACTTTTTTTAACCACATAGGGTAACTTCACCTACGCTGTCACCTTAGCAATCACAATGTACACCTCACCGTTCTGCAAACCTTTCCCCCACTCCCTGATCCTATCTTGCTCATTTTGATCGAATATCATACCTTTTCTTCTTTGAAACAAGTAATGGCCTCAGAAGTGTTTGACAAAATCGTTAAGGCAATAGAGGCCGGTGAACCTGAGTTGCTCGAGTTCGCCAACCTTGCGCCTGAGGATTCGGCTTTGATTCTCGAGAGTCTGCTTGATCCGAGAAATGGTTTGGACGAACGTGCTCATCGGTAACTTCCCTCAGAATAAACAAGCCATGGTTGCTAATGCAAATTAGAATACATTTTTCTGCGCCTGACCGCCATCTTCGGATGATACAGCCCTCGAAGCTCCGTGCAGCCGCGGTCTCATGGTTGTATGAGCAACATACTCTATGGGTGCGTGACAGACTTAATGATAAGGTGGCTCTCAAGGCTATGGACCTGCTGCCATCTCCACGTAAACCTACTGTGCTACCTCCTGGGATAATAATACTAACAACCCACAGCAGGAATCACTGAGTTCACTGGAACTTATGCTGGTAGTGTGAAGGAGCCAGACTTTACTTTTTTCCCTCACAAGCCCAAAGGATTGCTGGAAGACTTCCCTTCAGTTGTCTTGGAGTTTGGTTGGACGAGCTCTGAACCTGAGACTGTTGATTACCGCCGTCTCTGGCATGAAGGGTCTGGAGGGCAGGTTCGGGTCGTGATCTTTGTAAAGCTCTGTAGGCCGAATGCACAGAATCAAATTTGTGCAACGTTGGAGATCTCACACTGCACTCCGGAAACTGGCACTGTGGCCACCACAACCCAGATAGTATATCTCCTCCCTCCTACTATTAGTGAATCTAAAACTCCCTTTTACTAATAATGTCATAATATAGGAAGTGTTTCCAGTTCCAAACCCTATACCAGCAGACCCTGCAATTACGATGGACGAGTTGTTTTCAGGGTACTCCCCATCAGGTCTCAATCCAGAGACTGAACTCATTCTGAATGTTGGCGACCTGCGTCGTGTACTGAAGACGAATATTATCAAGCGTGGATATCTCCCCGCCTGATTTTGCCAACTGGACAGAATATCTGAGTGGCTCTCCACAACCATTACGCTCAGTGTCTGATAAATTGTATAGTTCTTTCTTCGCTATCTAAAGTCTATTGTTCTATCTCTTGTCTCCTTCTGTTTGCATTTCTTCCTAGTTGGTATTGAAAACCGTGAAACTTTCATAGCTAGGAGCGTGACTAAAACAAGGGAGACTGTTAGATGTGGAGAATATTGTTTCCATTCTAAGACCCCGTGACTCACTATTGCTAGAGCAGCCTGGTTGGGTTTTTATTTCTGTGGCCTTAATAGACACTCACCGCAAACCTCGCAATGGGCGGACCGGGACCGCAAATTCTTAAGCCCAGCCCAAACTTGGCCCAAATGATATCCGGCTGACCCGAATCACCTGAGCCAAACAGAAGAGCTATGTGCTGAAGAGAGTTACTACTTGTGATATGTCTAATTCTTGGAGGAGAATGTCACTAGATAGAGAAGACCTATGTAGAATTAAAGTTAAGCTGCACAAGGAAAAGAGATAATTACAATGATGGGACTGAAACAATCTGAGTACTAGACTTGCTCAGGCGTGACGCTAGTCTTGAGACTCGGAACGATTTTGTTTAAAATCAAGAGATATGAGTGATATCGGGTAGCTAGAATAAAGAAGAAAAAAGTGACAAGATTCGAGTTAATTGGGCTTTTTCTTGGGCAGCTTGGCCCGAACTCCTGGCCCCCATACCAAACCTTTTACCCTCACCACGTGCTCCCTTTATCCGACCCAGCGCTGCACCTGACCCGTCCCAACTCGACCCGACCTGCCTTTAACCCTCCCCACTTCTCTAAGTACCGTAAATGCGCACAACTTAACAATGGAGAGTGAGATGTCTTTTCAGGCGATGGACATAGTGCCATTGGTGAAAAATGGGATATCTTGTTCTATAGCGTAAGGGGGATCGGGCCGAGAGCCTGAGAAATCTAAAAATCCAATCTCGAATTAGAGAATTAGGGTAACAAACTTCAGAAGGGACAAAAGTTCGGAGATCTAATTAGTCTATTCTTGAGAGAAGACTATTAGTTGATTGTTGGAAAAAAACGGTGTCGTGGTACGATACGATCCTACAATGGTATCATACTATAATAACTTATCGCGCACCCTATCAATTACCAAAGCACAAGTTAGTATTCCCAGCCACTTCCCTTAACTAGATCTGTCTTTCTCACTCCCTAATCCCAATAAGCAAAACTGAGAGTCTTTCTGGCTCCATTTTCACTTTCCCATCGCCCCCATAATCAATCCTCTTGGTTCCCAAAGGCAAATCTCTGACTCCATAATATTGCTTAGTGTGCAAGCATCTATGTCAGATATTTAGCTGCAGCATACGCGCACTAAGAATTGGAGAGCAATACACGATGCAGTCTTATTCCGTGCTGTTCTGCCCTCCTGCCCTCTGGGGTCGGTGGTGTGCTGAAGTGAGTAATAGTATTGCACGTTGGCAAAAGTATCATAACTGAACATTTGGCCCTAAAACCTTCCACCACATAGAGTCGCAACCTAGCCCGCTCGCTCGCTCCCGAATCTGCCATGCTTTTACCACAAGCAAAAACATCTCAAAAAGCAGATGGATGACACAAAAGGTATTGATTAGGATTATATATTTATTTTTATTTTTAAATAATATTTTGGTTGTTGTTTTGGTAGTTAGCTAGTTATATTACATAGGTGTTGGCGAAGTGTGAGTCGTTGCATCTTGATATTTGATTATTTATGTTAACGAACAATTAGAAATTATGTGAGAACTAGCCAAACATCCCGGGAAAAAAGGAAGAGAGTTCAGTATTGGTGAACACAACATCTACTGCATTCTCATTAGGCTCATCAAAGATACAGCCGTAAGGAATGCGGAGCTCTGGAGATGCTGATGTTACGGTCCCTTCAGTTTCAATGTCGAAAAGCTGAACACAAGTGGGGATCAGGGTGGGTACCTTGACCGTTTGCTGATCGTCCGAGGTAGCCATAGCCCAGCACTCAATATGGATGGTGAAAGGGTCAGTCAATAGCTGGACTATCATGACAAATCGTGTTTTGCCAGCAGAGTTGATGAGCCACCACTTTGCGTCCAAACGAAGGAAGTCAAGTGCTTCTGAATACCCGACTTCAAGCATCACTGAAGGCCATGTGCCCCCTTTACGACGAGTGGCTGGCACAAGTGCCCCATGCCCTTGTTTGCTACGGATGTTGAGAATATCGAATCGTATACTACCGAACTGGTCAATCGATTCGCGAGTATGGCCAGGAATTGCGCTGATCTTAGACCCAATCTTCATCGAGATGTTATAGGCGAGCGCACGGTGCCTCATCCCAGACAATATTCGACAGATGAGAGCACCTAAGCTATTTTCGGCAGTGAAGCGTACTGTGCACCTGAGCTTGGACCTGAAGAATTCTCTATTGATCTTCAATAGGTGACCATGCGTGACACCATGGAAATATAGGAAATATTCATCAGCAGACCCGGAATGAGCGGTCTTCCGGATTATCCTGATCGTGTCTGCTGGGGATTGATACTCAAACTTGTTCTCATCCATAATTAAGGCAGCTTGCATTTCAAACTCAGTACTTCTCCTAGCACCTTGAAGAGGGTCCGGAGTGATGTGATTCCGCAAGGTTTGGGATTGGTTATGAGGTAGGGACATGATTATTTGATAGAGTATTGGTGAATGGTGGAAATTATTTTGCGAGGGATGTATCGAGGGTTGAGAGCAAAAGTAGAGGCTCTTCGGACAGGGGAAAAACGGGGAATGTTTGAACAAGTTGTTCAGGTTGTAGGATGTGATTTAATACTATGATATTTATTTATTTGATTTGCGGACGGGAGACCGCCCAAATGCAAGGCCTACGTGTCTGTAGCATAGGACTGGTTTTCTTAGCGAGGGTTCCTTGGAGAGGGCCGTACCATCATTGGTACCGCATTCGTGGAAGCCAGCCCAGAATAAGGTTAATAATATTATTACACAGACTAGACAAATTAGGAACGGATGGGCTATAACTTCCTGGTGATTTCGGAAAAACCAAGATTTGTATGTTTATTTATAACCAAAGAGGACACTAAGTAACTGTAAAGTACCCCCGCAAAAGCATGGTGAAACGGCCTTTTTACACCAAAACTCGCTATGCTTGATCAACCCCCACAGCTGGAATTGCTTCAAATAATGTTTGTGACATAGCCAATTCTTTTCACCCCCATTACAGCATTCGCCTAACTACTTATCAGCTCAATTAGCCCTATGGGGCTAAGCTACCAGGCTTCAAAGTGGATCATACCCGTTGCTATGCTAATTTTGTATGTATCATAAAATGGCACTTTTTGGCTCACTAAAAACTTTAAGACCCCATAACTTTTCCAATCCCTCACTAAATTTATTAAGAGCTGTGTTTGAGCAGGAGAAAGGTATTGTAATTATAATAATATATGAGAAGTTAGGTTGGAAAATTCCTTGGGGTTCATAAACTACAAGTAGCTAAAAGTTGGTGGTTTTGGTGTAAAAAGCCCGTTTCACCAACACTTTTGCCGGGGTACTTGACGATAGTTATCCTGCATGAAAATGCTGATGCGCCCTTCCAATTACCCCTACCTTCATTCTATAAATTGTTCTCTATCATTGCTCTCTTTGTTCTATTGGTTTCATTGTTTGTCATAAATTCTGTAACTTTGTGGCGATGCTGTTAATTTTCCGTTTGTGCCATCTCTGCCTAATATTGCCCTTAGACAAAATTAACTGAACCACAACGATACCAACAATGACAATAAACATATAATTTTCACCGTAATGAGAATCTCTATTCATCCTATAATACACTAAAAAGAATTCCCATGATGATAGTATTTCTACCCCCCATCGCACGCATTAACTCCCCTATTGTCTCGCTTCTTCTCCCCCCGCCTTCCACTTCAAGCCCATCTCCTTCACCTCCGCCGCCAGTTTTTGCACCTCTTCATTCTTCTCGAACATTTTTTTAGCGTCGTAGAGGAGTTGGGCGAAGCGGATGCGAGAGGCTTCCGCCTCCCGGGCAGCTTTGTCAAGGTCATTCTTTGGAGATTCCTTCTCTTTCGTGAGCTTGCGGGTGGCGAGTTCAGTGGTGGAGAGGGCTTGCTGGAGGTGGGTTATCGTAGAGGCTGAGGTTTGGTGCTGGTCATTTGCAAAGCGGAGCTTTTCTTCGAGCGATGGCTGCTGTAGAGAGAGTGCCTCGAAGTCTTCGTTTGCTTTTTCGTTGTAGCGGCCTCCAGGTCGGCGAGTCTGTACTCCAAGAGACGGACTTCTTTTTCTAAGGTTGGTATTCGCTTGACGCGGGTTTCAAGATCTTCTTTGGAATTTTCTAGGATAGTGTTAGCTTCTTGGCTTTCTCTTCTACTTCTGCGACCGTACGTTTGATGGCTTCTTTTTCGCCTTCTAGGACTCCAACTTTGCTCTTCATCCGTTCCCCACGTCTACCCATCTCGTAGTTGGCTTGCATTAGTTCCTTGATGCGCCCTTCACTCTCGATCAACAGTCGTTTCAGCAATACATATTCAGTTCTCAATTGTCTGAATCCGAACGCTGCGAGGGTAGTATTGTCGAGTGGCTCGTCCAAACCAGCTTCCTCAGAAACACGTCTCGGACTCATTTCTGCCCCCCGGCAGCCGCGTCAAAGCCCTCTACCCCACGGCCCCCACATGGCCCAGCGATAATCTGATCGAGACCGTCGTCATAATATTGACCACCGTAAGAACTCGAATAAACGATCCTTGTGCTAGGACGTTGGAGTTGCCTCTCTTAGTAAGGCCTGGTGTTTTTTCCTTTTTTTTTTAGTCTCGGGGGGACAGATTTTTGGTGCGTTTTTCGCCCCTTTTCGAGAGGAGGAAATTTCGAACTACCTAGAACAAGGATCGTTTATTCGAGTTCTTACGGTAATCTCTTGACACCTTTCTTCAACCCATTCATGGGCTTCCTCCTCTTTAATTATTCTGGACGAACCGTGATTGACGCGCATGAAGCTCACAATCTCGTTGAATTCTGCATGTAGATGATTTACTAATGTGTTTTGTTCCTCTAGGAGATTCGTATATTTCGCTTCTCGCGCCTCCAATTCAGTACGGTATGACTCTTCAGTGATTTTTAGCCCGTCATGAAGCTGGATTATAACATTGCGAAGTTGCTGATCGCCCCCCACCCCTTCTGCTTGCTGTAAATTATGATCGTTCATTTCTGGAGCTTGCTTAAGACGGGCTAAGGTTCGAACTTTTTCTTGTGACACCTATACGAGTATAGGGCTCTCAGTCGTCTAGTCGGACGGTGTCGTCCTCGTCTTGGACGGGTTTGTGCGACGCTTGGGCCTAGTGCCGTAAGAACTGGAGTTGCCTCTCTTAGTAGGGCCTGGTGTTTTTTTCTTTTTTTTTTTGTCTCGGGGGGACAGATTTTTGGTGTGTTTTCCGCCCCTTTTCCAAAGGAGGAAATTTCGGACTACCTAGCACAAGGATCGTTTACTGTATTCGAGTTTTTACGGTAGCAAGGTCAATTTTTCACTGTAATTGGTAAGCATTCATGGGCATTGGGTATTTAGATAGAAAAGGATACATACCGAGCTTCCTCAGGAACGTTTCCCCCAAGCCTCCCTGGATCAAATAAGCGCTTTTCTCGAGCATTTCCTTTCGCAGAATCTATCGGAACACTCCTACTCCTGTTCTCCCTTTGCCATCCTTTACAACAACACCATCAAGAACATGGGGCGAGGGTGTAAGATTCGCTGTATTTTGCGGAGGTTCATCGCCGCTGCTCCTAGGAGACCTATCGATTGGCAATATAGGGGAAAATTCTAAGGAGGCATCAGAGGAGTCCCAGTTGGACAACCTCAACGGCTTTGTGGGAAAATCGAACCCGCTACCCAAGGATGAAAATCTTGGGCTGTGAGCGAGCACTTCGGTTGCGGATATGGATTTCGGAGATTCTGAAGGAGGGGTATTCATAGAGACCGGCCAAGATTGCCACTCTGCTTAAGTTT
Organism: Tuber borchii; assembly: GCA_003070745.1. Taxonomy (NCBI): domain Eukaryota; kingdom Fungi; phylum Ascomycota; class Pezizomycetes; order Pezizales; family Tuberaceae; genus Tuber; species Tuber borchii. The sequence continues at coordinate 185,862 of NESQ01000144.1, read as the reverse complement.
TGTTAAGTAGTCGGGTTCGTACTTGTTCCTAGGAGTGGAGGTAGCAATGAGGGCCGCCGAATAAATTTTTGATTGTGAACAGTCTGCTTGAAAACTAGAGATATTCCTTGCGGTTGTTTCCGGGAATGGGTCATCACCGCCGGTCTGGTAAAACTCGGCGGGCCCAAGCGATGGTGAAGATGAGCGAGATAACCGGATTGATAGTGCTTCCGGGTCGCTATCCTGTGCCACTGCTTTTTCCGAGATGGGGCTTGAGTCCCTAGAGGAACCTGGCTGCCCGGGTACTTTAGTATCAGCGACTGGAGGAGTGGATCTCGGCATAGTGCTTGGGCCAAGATTGGCAGATTCGCTACGGGATGGCTTTAATGAATTCTCTTTTTAAGCAGGGAGTCCAAGGGTAGATTGATTAGAGGTGGATTGCGTGGTAGAGTTGCGTGAATCCCCCTTCACTGCAGGCAGGATTGCTTTCTAGGGATCTGGTTGTGGGGGGAGCCTGGCACGCTCTCTGATATATGATCCCCCGGAGGTTGGGCTGTATCCCTGTTGGAGTTAGTGGGCCTAGTTAATGCTGAATTATTGCTTCCGTAATTAAGCCCATCATCTCCAGGATCAATAGGTTCTGTTCCTGTCAACCGTGCATCACTTCCTGTAGATCTTCCTGTTGAACCTGATTTTCCGAAATGCTCCGTTTTTTCGCTCCCCATTGAAGTGCTGGAATGAAGATTATCAAGTCTCGTCTTCTTGTTTGATCCTATTGCGGAGCTTTCATGTGATCTATTTGAAAACCTTGACGAAGTGGGGGCTGAAGGTAGTTCCTCGGGGGTGGGCGATACCAGGCTCAAGTCATGCTCGGTGTCCTTTCCACTAACAAATGAGGTCTCATCTCCCCCGAAAAACCCAGACTCTCCAAGCATATCGGTCTGTGAACCACAGATCCGGCTCGCGCGATTTGAGCATTCATCCTGCTCATGGCGGTTACCATCGATGGAATCATCGTAACATTCGTTCGAATTGGGCCACTGCTGATAGCCCAGAACTAGGAGCGACGCTAGAGTCGCAACTTCCAACCTGCCCATTAGAAGTAGCCGAGAGATTGTTTTAGCCCCCATTATAATCCTAGTACTAGCCCTTCCTAGAATCAGGGCGACAAGGTCCACGGATAGCGTTGAGAAGCCTCTCGTTACCCTCAGTGTATTTGCCGTACCCAGAATCTTCTCGAGGGAAAAATCTCCGTGGACGCCTCTCGCGTGGTTTGATAGTGCTAGGGAAGAACTCGTAAGTAATTCATCCCACAAGTGCTCTTTATGACAAACAAGCTGAAACCTACAGCTTCCTATCTTCCAGGGTAACTTCAGCTGCCTGAATGGCACGTTGGGCATCTTCGGTACTGGCATATCTAACAAAGGCATATTGCTGGACACCGGTAGGCTTGGTGTCAAACCCAACAGGGCGTCGAAGAATGTCGATGATTTTACCTGAAAATGATTAATTACGATTCATGTATAGGGAGGATCGTATTTACCGAACTGACTAAAAGTCTTACACAAAGCAATGTCCTCGATAGTAATGACGAGGCCTGAGACGTAGATGACGTTGGAATCATCACCCTCCTTTTAACTAGTAAGCCTTACGGTCCCTCGAGGGATCAATTGTAAACCTAGCTTACCTCATTAGTTTGGCTTCCTGAGTGAGAGCCCGCATAGCTCGAATAAGAATCATTCCCGTAGTGAGTCATGTCGTTATTGAAAGGGTTTGTGCTCGTTGTATTCCTGCTGGAGCGGTAAGTAGGGGTTACTGGACCATTCTCTTGGCCGCTAGTGGAATCCATAACATCAGACATGATGATGATTTTTTTCCCGACAAAATAGATTGAGCAAAGGTAGAATTTTTTTTCTGGATATTAACGTGGGGAAAAAGTGTCTTGAAAAGATGTTAGTGCTGGCGAGAAGGAATATGGAATGAAGTTTGAAGAAAAAGGTGGAGGCGAAGGCACGGGGGTGAGTTGAAGGATGACGGAGGGGGAAAAAAAGGTCAGAGACTTAAGAGGGGTATCTAATTAGATGTGATGGAAGGGGCCAGCGATTACAGAAGCCTGTGAGGAAATTCAGGTGGAAACAGAGAAGAAGGAAGATTTATGTAGAGAGCAAGAACCGGGGGGGTTTTTTTCTTTTCTTTTTCTTTGTACGCGTAATAGGTGAAAGAGGGAGTGGGTGAGGATGCGGTAGGAAGTTTAAGTATGATAATTTTATTATGATAGATGCTATAGGGAGGGGAAATGCTAGGGTTGGGGCAAGGCGTAAGAAGTGGCTGCGAAGGGCAAAATAATTCTATGTAGAGAGGACATGGGGGGAACTGATTGCTCTTGTTTGTCGTCGTCGTCGACTCTCTAACGAGTGACAAACGATGCGTAGGTATCCCATTGGCCAGCCGTGCGCTAGGTCACGTGATTTCAAAGCATTACAGTCGCCTGGATCCTCTCGATGAAGATTGAGTTTAAGATCGACGCAATTCCTGGCCATACTTGCGGCTCGATTGACTCGTTCGGTGGCATACGATTAGGTATTCCCAACATCCGTAGCAAGGAAGTGTATAAGGCACTTGCGCCAGCCACCCGTGTTGAAATGGGCGAGTGGCCTTCAGTGACGTTTGAAGTTGGGTATTCAGAAGCACTTGACTTCCTTCGTTTGGACACAAAGTGGTGGCTAATCAACTCTCCCGGCGAAACTCCATTTGTGATCATAGTCCAGCTAATGACTGACCCTTTCGCCATCCGCATTGAGTGCTGGGCTATGGTTACCTCGGACGATCGGCAAACGACAAAGGCACTCACCCTAATCCCTACTTGTGTTCAGCTTTTCGACATTGAAGCTGAAGGGACCGTAACATCAGCATCCTCGGAGCTCCGCATTCCTTACGGCTGTATCTTTGATGAGCCTAATGAGAATGCAGTAGATGTTGTGTTCACCCATGCTGAACTCTCTTCCTTTGCGCTCAGGATGTTTGACCAATTCTCAAAAGTAGTCTAACCAGTGAACAGCATAAAAGGACTGATATTTACAGTGTTGAAGGGGAGACTAAGTGGTTATTTGCTCTCTTTTATACTTTACAGCATTTCTACGTTGTTAGATACACCAATTCGTGCCAGACCCTGTTGGTATTCTCAAACTTCCTTGTCTTAATCAGTGCGCAGCACGGGGGAAAGCAGTGCCAGTCTTGCTATTGTTGAATGGGTGGGAGATTGCAGCCGTGAATTCATCGGTTCTTATAGCTATTTGAGCATTGTGATCCATGTCTTATTGTAGCTAAAAATAATAATAAAAAAAGCCTCGGAAGACACGTTCTCAATGGTCTAGTTCCTTCCTATCTTTACAGCAGAGAACTAAACATATTGTACGTTAGCATAAATAATCAAATATCAAGATGCAACGGCTCGCACTTCTTCGCCAACACCCAAGTATGATATTATAACTAGCTAATTACCAAAACAACAACCAAAATATTATTTAAAAATAAAAATAAATATATAATCCTAATCAATACCTTTTGCCATCCATCTACTTTTTGAGATGTTTTTACTTGTGCTAAAGGTATGGCAGATTCGGGAGTGAGCGAGCGAGCGGGCTAGGTTGCGATTCTATGTAGTGGAAGGTTTCAGGGCCAAATGTTCGGTTATGATAGTCTTGCTAACGTGCAATACTATTACTCACTTCAGCATATCATACCACCGACCCCGGAGGGCAGGACAGCACGGAATAAGACTACATTGACGCTAGTCTTGAGATTCGGAACAATTTTTTTTTAAAAAAATCAAGAGATATGAGTGATATCGTGTGACTTGATAAGGAAAAAAAAGTGACAAGATTCGAGTTTATTGGGCTTTTTCTTGGGTAGCTCGGTGCGCGATAAGTTAAGGCACGTAGCCCACCCTGCCGAATCTGAACTCCACCATCCTCAATGGTATTTCGCCAGAGATCCCGTTATCATGAACAAAGATCTCTAAAAAGGCAACACTCTAGCTTTCCCAGAACTCGGCCCAAGGCAACCAGGGAAGCGATACCCACAAAATTAATTGAGCTATCCGACGGTATTCCCCCAGCAAGAGGCCACTGTCCATATATTTTGTGTCGTCATATCTTATCACTCGTACCGAGTCCCATGCAATCATCACGTGCCTTCCCTCCAGTCAGCTATCTGCTATTAAGCCATCATATCCGGAGAGGACAACCTACCCCGAGCCATGCACAGTTGGGCAAACCACGAGAAATGAAGAACTACTCCTCAGCGAAGAACTTCTGGATTGTGTTCGGGTCTTTGCGTTTTTGCAATATTTGTACGTCGTCTTTGGGCTGCCTCTATTATCGTCACTTACTCCAAATATTCCCATTCCCGTAAGCCGGTCCACAACCTCAGACATTTACCGAATCTAGCCGAATCACACTACACACCGCCGCCCTCGCCACCTTGTTAATATTATACTACTAGTATATCCACCGGTATTAAAAGGATATTTGGGAAATTAGGATTAGGGTTGCGGCCCAATGATTTGGGACCTCCCCCGATGGCCTATAACAGAGCCAGTATCAGAGCATGACGGTCTGGAACAGGAGCCGCTTGGGATCGCTTGACAGGAATAAGTTAGGGGAAGGAGATAAACCTACTGCTTACGAACATAGGGTGGTCTTCTTCAGGCCTACCATCTATTCCTACCCAATTGCTTATAACGATCCGAAATGTGCATTACTATAGACAATTGTCCACAAAACGCAAGACAAATACCAACTTTACAAATATCAGGAATAAAGAACAAGAGTAGGGCGATATGACCAAGTCTAACCAGAGCTCCAATAAAGGGAAAAAACAGAAAAGTTGATAAACAATATAGCCAGCAGGAACGAGAAAAACGCCATTATCAAAGCCAACTCACACCCAAATCTAGCCCACACAAACCCCCCACCTGGCAAGCCTTTATAGAATAACAATACATCTAGTAACGAGGAGGGAAGGATGTGGAGGAGAAAAGCGAAAAGATGAATAAGTTAAGAGAGATGATAGAACACCGGTCGACCGCAAATAAGCGGATGGGTTAGGTGTTGCTAGGATGGCTCTTAGTCTTCACCGGATGGTGGCGAGGTTTCCCGAGCAAGAGGGAATGAGGTGGAGGCCACCAGCGTGATTGGGTTGAAAGACCGTTATCTGCGGGTTTGGAGACAGGATCACCGTGGTCCAATAACCTCGGCCGCTCATCGTGGGCTGGCGATAGGAGCATGGGCTGGCCGCTAGGGTCTGTTATGTCGGTATTAGGATCATGGGATTTGGATTGCATCTCCACCACAGGCTCGTCTGGATGCATAGCAGAGGGCGGGAGGGGCGTCGGGCTACTACTACGATCTCCTGCGGCGCAATTGACATTGTCCAGCTCCAGTGGGATCTTCACAACTTCATCATGTCCTTCGGAGAGAGCTACCGACTGTGGGATTTGGGTTACGTTATCTGGTATAGCGCCGCGGTCATGTCTCCACTGCATAAGCATCTTTACTATCCCCTCGTGCCCGTTCTCAGCCGCCCACGAGAGCGGTGTCCGGCCATATTCGGTGTCTACCTGGTTGGGATTGACGTCCCCTCGTTCCAAAAGTATCTTTACTACCCTACTATAACCTCCTTTAGCCGCCCACGAGAGTGGTGTCCGACCATATTCGGTGTCTGGCTGGTCGGGATTGACGTCCTTTCGGTTCAAAAGCATCATTGCTACTCCTTCACGCCCGTCCTCGACCGCCCACGAGAGTGGTGTCCGGCCATATTTGGTGTCTGCCTGGTTGGGATTGACGTTCCCTCTTTTCAAAAGCATTTTTACTACTTTCTCATGCCCATTCCCAGCCGCCCACGAGAGTGGTGTCCGACCATATTCGGTATCTGCTTGGTTGGGATTGACGCCTAATCGTTTCAAAAGGATCTTTACAACCCCCTTATGCCCGTGCTCAGCCGCCCACAAGAGTGGCGTTTGGCCATAAGATGTGATTGTCTGGTTGGGATTGACGTCCTTTCGATCCAAAAGCATCTTTACTACCCCCTCATGCCCTCTCTCAGCCGCCCACGAGAGCGGCGTTTGGCCATATTCGGTGTCTGCCTGGTCGGGGTCAACGTCTCCTCGTTCCAAAAGCATCTTTACTACCCCCTCATGCCCGTTCCCAGCCGCCCACGAGAGTGGCGTCCGGCCATATTTAGTGTCTGGCTGGTCGGGATTGACGTCCCCTCGTTCCAAAAGAATTTCTACCACCCCCTCACGCCCGTTCCTAGCCGCCCACGAGAGCGGTGTCCTGCCATATTTAGTGTCTGCCTGATTGGGATTAACGTCATTTCGTTTTAAAAGCATATTTACTACCCCATCATGCCCGTTTCCAGCCGCCCACAAGAGCGGCGTTTGGCCATATTTGATGATTGTCTGGTTGGGATTGACGTCCTTTTGTTCTAAAAGAATCTTTACTACCCCCGGATACCCCTTTATCGCCGCCCGCGAGAGTGGTGTCCTGCCATACTTAGTGTCTATCTGGTCAGGATTGACATCCCCCCGTTCTAAAAGCAGCTTTGCCACCCCCTCATACCCGTTCTCTGCCGCCCGAAAGAGTGGCGTCCAGCCGTATTTGGTGTCTGGTTGGTCAGGAATAACGTCCCCTCGTTCCAAAAGCATCTTTATTACCCCGTCATGCCCGTTCCCAGCCGCCCACGAGAATGGTGTCCGGCCATATTTGGTGTCTGCCTGGTCGGGGTTGACATCTCCCCGTTCCAAAAGCATTTTTACTACCCCCTCATGTCCTCCCTCAGCCGCCCAGGAGAGTGGTGTCCGGCCATATTCGGTGTCTGCCTGGTCGGGGTTGACGTCCCCCCGTTCCAAAAGTATCTTTACTACCCCCTCGTGTCCTCCCTCAGCCGCCCACGAGAGAGGTGCCCGGCCATATTCGGTATCTGCCTGGTCGGGACCGACATCCCTTCGGTCCAAAAGCATCTTTACCACCCCTTCATGTCCTCCCTCAGCCCCCACGAGAGTGGTGTCCGGCCGCTATAGATGTCTGCGTGGTCAGGATTGACGTCCTTTCGTTCTAAAAGCATCTTTACTACCCCCTCGTGCCCCCTTTCAGCCGCCCACAAGAGTGGTGTCCGGCCACTATAGGTGTCTGCCTGGTCAGGATTGACGTCTTCTCGTTCCAAAAGCAGCTTCACTACCCCCTCATTCCCTCTCTCAGCCCCCCACGAGAGCGGTGTCCGGCCATATTCGGTGTCTGCCTGGTCGGGGTCAACGTCTCCTCGTTCCAAAAGCATCTTTACTACTCTCTTATGCCCGTTCCCAGCCGCCCACGAGAGTGGTGTCCGGCCATGTTCGGTGTCTGCCTGGTCGGGATTGACGTCCTCTCGTTCCAAAAACATCTCTACCACCCCCGAATGCCCTCTCTCAGCCGCCCAGGAGAGTGGCGTCCGGCCATATTCGGCATCTACCTGGCTGGGATTGACGTCCTCTCTTTCTAAAAGTATCTTCACTACCCCCTCGTGCCCTCTCTCAGCCGCCCACAGGAGTGATGCCCGGCCACTATAGGTATCTACGTAATCGGGATTGATGTCCTTTCGTTTTAAAAGCATCTTTACTAAACCCTCATGGCCGTCCCCAGCCGCCACCGAGAGTAGTGTCCGGCCATATTTGGCGTCTGGCTGGTCGGGATTGACGTCCTCTCGTTCTAAAAGCATCTTTACTATGTCATCATAACCTCTCTCAGCCGCCCACAAGAGCGGCGTTTGATCATAATTGGTGATTTTCTGGTTGGGATTGACGTCCTTTCGTCCCAAAAGAATCTTTACTATCCCCTCGCGCCCCCCCTCAGTCGCCCAAGAGAGTGGTGTCCGGCCACTATAGGTGTCTGCGTGGTCGGGATTGATGTTCCCCCGTTCCAAAAGCATCCTTACTACCCCTGAATGCCCCTTCCTCGCCGCCCACGAGAGTGGTGTCCAGCCATATTCTATGTCTGGCTGGTTGGGATTGACGTCCTTTCGGTCCAAAAGCATCTTAACTATCCCCTCACTCCCGTTCCCAGCTGCCCACGAGAGCGGTGTCCTGCCATACCTGATGTCTGGCTGATTGGGATTGACGCCCCATCCTTCTAACAGCATTTTTACTACCCACTCATGCCCGTTCCGAGCCGCCCACAAGAGCGGTGCTCTGCCATGCCTGGTGTCCGGCCAGTTGGGATCGATGCTCTTTTGTCCCAAAAGCACCTTTACTACCCCCCATGCCCCCTCATAGCTGCCCATGTGAGAGCCGTATTCCCCGTACAATCAGCTGCATTAATGTTCCATTCCTTCATATCCGATACCGCTACAGCTATCTCCGCAATCCCGAAGAATGCTACCCCATGGAGTCCCGTAAATCCGATAGGTCCCTCCTCTGTATCAGACCACCGGTCCGAGGAAAAATCCCAACCACAGCATAACCGGAGTTGAGCAGATATATGCTCATCAAATCTATCGAGAAGCCTCAGTGCAAGTATTTTGTTATTCTCCGACACCCCCCTCCTCGTATGCCTTCCCCAGTAAACAGAAGCATATTCTAGAAGCGGTATCTCTGAGGGGCTGTCGCGAAGAGTTGGCGAAAGTCCCCGGACAAGTCTAAAATTGAGGTATGTCAAGCAAACCTCCGCAATTACTGAGTGAGGGCTATGGAATAGGGTCAAATCACACAAGAGATACTCCTGAAGAGTAAAGTGTACCAGCCGGACAGTGGGCGAAGATGCCTCGACCGTGATAAGGCCTAGACAAGATGCTAGGATTGTCCGTAACGCTGGAACATTTTCCGGATCGAGATCCGCAGATCCTATTTCAACTCCTAAGGCATGACAGAGTTCCTCGGCCCGTAGTGGCCTTTCCGAATATAATACCCACATTAGGGCCTTCAATCCGAGTACTGATTTATATCCCTTCTGCGCTTTAAGTCGTGTTAGAGTTGCCGTGTAGGCTTCGCTCAGTCCATTGCCCTGTCTCATCTCTTCAAGCTTCTTTCTTCTCTGACGAATTGTCACCTCTGCCAGAATAGCATCGATGTTGAGCGAAACAAGGAGGAATCTACATAAAGCCGTTGGTAAGTATACATCCTTGGTGGAGTGGGGGCGTCGAATCCTCTTACTTACATATCAGACATATTTTCCAAAATAACTCTCACAATATCCGCCCGCAAATCATTGCTCATCGCCTCTGGATCGGCATCCCTATCTAACCTCATCTCCACATAGATCCGGATATCATCCGGGTTAGGGCTGGTGGGTACCACAACCGCCTTGGAAAAATTTCCTTGAACATCTTCCTTGACATGGGGCCTCCCGGTGAGGAATATTCTTGCCCTAGGGAACTCCCGGACAATATCTCTCAGTGACTGGAAAAGCTCTGGAATGTACTTCGATAAACATTCGTCTAAGGCATCAAGACAGATGAACACCGGGGGTAGCAAAGCCATAGTGATTCTCAACATTCCCATCAGATCCGCAAGTCGCGGCCCTCTACCACCAAACTCCATTTTCGCCTTTTGAAATGCCACTCGTACATGATTCGGAATTCCCCCTCGGCCTACTAGCTGTTTCAGAATGGCCCCCATAATGTTGGTGGCTGTCTGCTCTTGGTGAGCAAGGAAGTCGCAGTACAGGCCTGCAACTGCGATGCCTTCCTCCTGTGCCCGATCGCACAGACTGTCGATCACTAGGGAGCTAATATTCCCGGCCGTCAGCGGTATTCAACTCCTCCCCAGAACCCGTTATCTACCTCAGATATGTCTTGCCCACCCCCGGATTCCCGGAGCAAAACAAGACAGCCTTATCGGCTTCACCATCACTACATCTCCACTCCCGAAACTCGCCCGTTTCCAAAAACCAATCTCCGATACCATCGAATCGTTCGGTGCGCACGCTCTGATGTCTGTTATTTGGCTCCAGTGGAGAGAGCCAACGCATGATCTGTGCATCTTCGTCGAATATATTGAAGGTATTGGATATACTGTTTATATTGCCGCAGTAGGAATTGCCGTCGCCGAAGCTGACCGATTGCATATGTGAATTTTGGGCCATGATATTCTACCTGGGAATTTGGTTTAATGTAGAAACGGTGCAGCGATTTGTGGGGATACTAGGGAGTTGATGAACATTCTGTGATCAGAACTGAAGAAAGCGGGGTGATGTGGCTTGTTGTGGCACAATTACGATACTTGTACTATCCAATCATTTCCGTTTGGCTAGGATGTACGAGCATGACGAATGGGAGATACGGTATGTATCACAGAGACTTCTGCGGAACGGCTGTGTCATAACTGCTGATGCATGATAAAGCTAATTTTCTTGCAGCGGCCAATGCTAATTACATCCAGATGAGGCTGGCCCCGCCGACTCGTGCTTTCTCTTTCTGCTTCGATCTCTATCAGTTCTGCCATTCCATCCCCTGACCCTACTCCATCCATCATTGCCCTCTCCTTCCCCTCCGAGAAATGCTTGTTCCCTGGGCCACCTCTCCATGGAGGGAAATCAGGCTATGCCTAAACTTTAAGATGTAGCGAGCTTACTAGTGTGCCCCCTGTCAGCTCCTACATACGTTTCGGAGCCCATTTCAAAAATATTTTATTGATCAAAGCCGTCTGCTGTATTTACGCGCACTTGGAAGCTCTTATGCCGGAGGAGGATAACTTAATCTTTATTCTATCGTCGCACTTATGGGGAAATGAGCATCCCTAAATACAAAATCAGAAAACTTCTGCCTTGATCCTTTCTCATCTTCACTTCCCCCATGACAATACCCACCGCGCTCCTGCTCCTCCCACCTAACCGCATCTAATCCATTCTCTTCCATTAACTTCGCTTCCTGTATCTTGATTTCTCTTCGTTTATCTTCGGTTATCTTCCTTTTCCTCTCCCCCCTTCCTTACCCTGACCTCTTTCCTTCCCTCCCAACTCGCACTTCCTTCTTGGACTTTGAGATTATTCCTGTTTGTCTTTTATGCGAAAGATGATGAATTCCAGACATGTGACCGTTGTTCTCGATGTGCCAAGGTCATGCTATCAATCATATCACTGAGCGCCGGTGATTCACAATAAAAATGCTCTCTGAAATCTCTCCCTCCCAACTACTGTCCATCCCCACAAGTGTCATATCTTTACAGGCCTATCACGGAAAAATTCGCCAGTATTATCCCTACCTAGGATTACGGGCATCCATTACAGGCGCACTCTGAATCTCCACACGGATATATAGCCCTTCCGTCGTGGTGGATATTGCTGGAAATCGGTTGATGCTATTATACTCAATATGTTCTTGTTAAAGTATTATTGTTTTGGAAAAGTTTAAAGTTTGTGGATGCCTTCATTGGTAGATCGGTCGGATGTAGTAATCCACGGCGCTGAATACGGAGAGTCAAATGGACTGCATGGAAAGCCGAAGTCTTCGCTATATGATACATTTCTCCTGTCCCGGGATTCCAGAGAGTTTTTTTAATTCTCTCGTTGTCTTGCGAGTAAGCCAGGAAATTGGGGACACGCACAGAGAAAAACGGATATGTGTACTGATCGATGGAAGGATAAAGATAATTTTGCGTTTCATATATACTCCCGTCTTAGCCGTCAGTTCAGAGAGGATGACAATCTGAAAATAAAGTTGAGAGCTATCCACACCCATTGCCATTCAATATCATATTTGATTCCATATCATATTTCTCAAATTCAAAGCATGACTTACACCGTTTATTGCCTGCTATCATATCTATAATCTCATCCTGCAAGATTCTATCAACAGTTAGCCAAACCAGGAGAAACGTAGAACCACTTGTCGGTGAAGGACTTCTATATTATATTCAAGTTTTTGTAATTTTTGTAATATTTTGTATGTTGTCTTCGGACTAGATAATCGTACTCCAAATATTCCCATTTCCGTAAGCTATCCTACAACCTCGTTTTTTTACCGAATCTGGGTAGACTAGCCCACATCATAACATCGCGGTCCTCGCCATTTTTTTTGATACCACTGGGCTACTCGCCGGTATTAAAAGGATATCCACGAAATTAGGGTTAGGGTTGTAATTCAACGATTTAGGGCCTCCCCAACTAGCTTATAAGCCAGTATCAGAGTATGATAGCCTGTAAGGAGAACGGTTTAGGAACGCTGGACAGCGATGAGTTACGGAGAGGAGATAAACCCGCTACTTACAAACATAGAACAGGCTTCTCTAAGCTTACCATCTATTCCCACCCAACGCTTCATTGCTCGAGTAGCCGTATTGTACATTACTATACACCACTGCCTATAAAACACAAGACAAATACTAACTTCATAAGTAACAAGAATGGAGAACAAGAACAGCGCGATATGACCGAAATCTAACTAGAACTCCAGAGAAGGGAAAGGGAAAAGAATGGGAAAATCACAAAAGTTGATAAACAGTAAATAACTAACTTAGAGGAAACTTGAAAAACGCCATTACCAAAGCCTATTTATATCAAAATCTTGCTTACGCCAACCCCGGACCTAGTAAGTCTTTATGGAAGAACAATGCATCGAGTGACGAGGGGGGAAGAAGATGATAAAACACGGGAAAACCGCAAATAAGGGGATGGGTTAGGTGTTGCTAGGATGGGCCTTGGTCTCCATCCAACGGTGGCGGAGTTTTAGGGGCCAGAGGGAAAGAGGTTGAGACCGCCAGCGTAATTAGGTTGAAAGGTCACTATTTATGGGTTGGGAGACAGGATCGTTGTGGTCCAATAACCGCGGTCGCTTACCGTGGGCTGCCAATAGGACCGCGAGTTAGCCGTTAGAGCCTGCTATATCGGTATTAAGATCAAGATATCTAAATTTTGCATCTCTACTACAGACTCATCTAAATGCATAGCAGAGAGCGAGAAAGACGTCAAGTTAATCCAGTCTGCTATAGCGCAATTGACATTGCCTCGCTCCAGTGAGGTCCTCAAAACTCTATTAATTCCTTCAGAGAGAGCCACCGGATGTGGGGTGTGGGTTACGTTATCTAGCATAGCGGCACAGTCACCTTCCCATTCCATAAGCATCTTTACTACCCTTCATACCCGTGCCCAGCCGCCCACGAGAGTGGTGTGCGGCCATATTCGGTGTCCAGCTAGTCAAGATTGACGTCCTTTCGTTCCAAAAGCATCTTTACAACCCCCCCATGCCCGCTCTCAGCCGCCCACGAGAGTGGCGTCTGTCCATATTGGGTGTCTGGCTGATCGGAGTTGACGTCCTCTCGTTCCAAAAGCATCTTTACTACTCCCTTGTGCCCATTCTCAGCTGCCCACGAGAGTGGTGTTTGGCCAAGTGTGGTGTCTGACTGGTTAGGATTGACGTCCTCCCGTTCCAAAAGCATCTTTACTACCCCCTTGTGCCCTCTCCCAGCTGCCCACGAGAGTGGTGTCCGGCCAGAATAGCTGTCTCCGTGATTGGGATTGACGTCCCCTCGTTCCAAAAGCATCTTTACTACCCCCTCATCCCCTCTCTGAGCCGCCCATACGAGTAGTGTCTGGCCGTACTCAGCGCCTGGTTGGTTGGGATTGACGTCCTCCCTTTCCAAAAGCATCTTTACTACCCCCTTGTGCCCATTCTCAGCCGCCCACAAGAGTGGTGTCTGGCCAGAATAGCTGTCTCCATGGTTGGGATTGACGTCCCCTCGCTCCAAAAGCATCTTTACTACCCCTAAATACCCTCTCCCAGCCGCCCACGAGAGTGGCGTCTGGCCATATTTGGTGTTTGCGTGGTCGGGTTTGACATCCTTTCGGTCCAAAAGCATCTTCACCACCCCTTCATCCCCTCTATGAGCCGCCCATAAGAGTGGTGTCTGACCATTCTTGGTGCCTAGCTGGTTGGAATCGACGTCCTTTCGTTCCAAAAGCATCTTTACTATCCCGTCATGCCCTCTCATAGTTGCCCATGTGAGAGCCGTATTCCCTGCAAAATCGACTGTATTAACGTTCCATTCCTTCATATCCAATAGCGCCGCAGCTAGCCCCGCGACCCCCAAGAATGCTGCCCCGTGGAGTCCCGTGGATCCTGTGGGTGCCTCCGCTATATCAGACCACGGGTCCGAGAGTAGATCCCAATTACAGCGCCACAGTAGTTGAGCAGATATATGTTCATCAAATCTATCGAGAAGCTTGAGTGCAAGTATTTTGGTATTGTCCGTCATCCCCCTTCTCGTATGCCTCCCCCAGTGAACAGAAGCATATTTTAGAAGCGGTGTTGTTGTTGAGGGGGCCTGGCGAAGAGCTGGCGAAAGATCCCGGACAATTCCGAAATTGAGGTATGTCAAGCAAACCTCCGCAATTTCTGCGTGAGGACTATGGAATAGGGTCGAATCACGCAAGAGATACTCCTGAAGAGTAAAGTGCACTATCCGAACAGTGGACGAAGATGCCTCGATCGTGATAAGACCTAGACAAGATGCTAGGAGTGTCCGTAGCCCAGGAATGTTTTCCGGATCCTGATCCGCAGATCCTATCTCCACTCCCAAGGCATCACAGAGCTCCTCGGCCCGTAGCGACCTTTCCGAATACAACACCCACATCAAGGCCTTCAATCCGATTACTGATTTATATCCCTTCTGAGCTTTAATTCGCGTTAGAGTTGCCGTGTAGGCCTCACTCAGTCCATTGCCTTGTGTCATCTCTTCAAGTTTCTTTCTTCTCTGACGAATTGTCACCTCTGCTAAAATAGCATCGATGTTGAGCGAAACAAGGAGGAATCTACGCATAACCGTTGATTAGTATACATCACTAATAGGGTAAGGGTGCCGAATGCTCCTACTCACATATCAGATATATTTTCCAAAATAACTCTCACAATATCCGCCCGCAAGTCATCGCTCATAGCTTCTAGGTCGGCATCCCTATCTAACCTCATCTCCACATAATTCCGGATATCATCCAGGTTAGTGCTAACAGGTATCACGACCGCCTTGGAAAAATATCTTTGAACATCTTCCTTGATATGGGGCCTCCCGGTGAGGAATATTCTTATCCTAGGGGATTCCCGAACAATATCTCTCAGCGACTGGAGAAGCTCTGGAACGTACTTCGGTAAACATTCGTCTAAAGCGTCAAGACAGATGAAAACCTGGGGTATCGAAGCAATCGCGATTTTCAACATTCCCATCAAATCCGCCAGCCGCAGCCCTCTACCACCAAACTCCTTTTTCGCCTTTTGAAAGGCTTCTTGCACATGATTCGGGATGCCCCCTCTGCCTACTAGCTGCTTCAGAATGGTTCCCATAATGTTGGCGGTTGTTTGCTCTTGTTGAGCAAGGAAGTCGCAGTACAGCCCTGCAACTGCGATATTTTCATCCTACGCCCGATCGCATAGACTGTCGATGACTAGGGAGCTTCTAGATGTCAGCGGTGTTCGGTTCCTTGAAAGAGCTCCGCCACTTACCTTAGATATGTCTTACCGACTCCCGGATTCCCGGAGCAAAATAAGACAGCCTTATCGGCTCCATCCTCACTCCATCTCCACTGCCGAAACTCACTCATTTCCAAAAGCCAATCTCCAAGACCATCGAATCGCTCGGTCCGCACGCTCTGGTGTCTGTTATTTGGCTCCAGTGGAGAGAGCCAACGCATGATTTCCGCACCCTCGTCAGACATATAGGTGTTGGAAATATTGTTTATATTACCACAATTGGCATTACGGTCGCCGAAGCTGACCGATTGCATACTTGAAATTTGGGCCATGATATTCTACTCGGAATATTGGTTGTATGCAGAAACGGTGCAGCGATTTGTAGGGCACTAGGGAGTTTATGAACATTCTGCGATCAGAGCTAAAGAAAGCGGGGTGGTATGGCTTGCTGTGGCATATCACTATCCAATCATTTCCCTTTGCCAAGGCACATGACTAATAGGAGATTTGTCCCACAAAGACTTCTACTAAATAACAGTATTTCGACTACCGGCGCATAATAGAACCCATTTACCAGCAGTGGCTATTCCAAAAGGCACGCTTACACACAAGGTTTGCGAATAGCAGCTAGTATCTCCCCAAATACATGCCATCATCCGATAGAGCCTAAGATGTGAGTGAGGTAAACCTTCACCCGATAGCACTAGGTAACAGGGGGCAGCCCGACCCATCGAGTTATCAAGCCGCCTCTCCACTTGCAAGGATTATAGTCTTAGATCGAGCTGGGACCACACAGGTTTGGCTTACAACAAGGAAGTGACTATGGACCAATCTTAGTTATTAAAGTGATTAGCGAGATTCACATATGTAGTAAAAAGTACTAAGGGGAATATTCTCACCTAAAAATGCTTTTTGAAAGATAAAATAAAGGCCCTTTAATCACTACCCTGAATAAAACCACCTCTATTCTATAATACCCTCCCACAATTACCAGGAACTCAGTGGCTCGATCTTCACTCACGATTAGTTTTAATCATTAAATCGTGGATCGCCGTGACGCAGGGGTTAGTCTGGCACCCAGGAGCTTGGAATACCGGATGTGACTGAAATTTTATTGGGCTGTTGAGTTCCTCTCTATTAAGTGGAGAATTGGTATGACGATAGGAGATAGTGGGTCTAGGTTATATGGCAAAAACAGAGAGAAAAGAGAAGGGAAGAGGAGAGGAGAGAAACATTGCTATTTTTCTTATTTTTTTTGTTTTTATTTCTATTTTTGAATTCTACTCTTGCGGCGTTTGAAGCGTTTGCAGACAGATAGGTCACCATCTAGTCACCGACGTTCCGGCAATGGTTGTAATGTCGACCAAACTTACTAGGCAGATACCGGTATTACACTGCCCTTATGGGCTACTAAAGAGTGCCATGAGTAGTGAAGCTACTGCGTAAACAATAGTGTCCCACCCTAACCCATGCTGCAACAAGCAAATACCGTATCAGAGAAAACTCTTCCCAAATCCACGAAATCCCCATTTTTTTCAAGTTCATTTATTGCAATAGTAAACACAGTAGTCACAGAGATATCAATCCCTAACTTTGTATTGTGAAATCCCTCTATTGACTTTGTTTACTCACAGTATGGAAGCTTAGCCCGTGCGTGAGGTTAGGCTCTTCCTTATCGGTGAGTAACTTAAAGCCCATGAAAGCACTGTACCTCAGCAATATACAAATCTTTAGCGGGCATAATTTTATTAAATACGCGGAGTCTACGAGGTAGGTACGGCCATTGTTCATAATAGCTGTTAACAAGTCACCATAGAGGAAATGTGCTAGTCAAATGTTGAAAATAATCAAAGCGAAGGTAATGATCGGTAAGGAGGGTTTTACGCAGCGGAGTGAAGCGGCCCAAGTGAACACACGGAGTTTGTATTAAGCGGTGAAGTTTATGATTGATTGAGCCGAGTGTGCCAAGGAAAGTCAAGAGGAAAGTAAAGAATAGGAAGGAAGGCCAAGGCGAGGAAAGGACAGTAGCAGTCTACAGTACCCCTTGGCAGTTACTTTTATAAACTTCAACCAAATATGGAGCCCACCTGGGAAACTCCTTTAATTCGTGCTAGTGCTCGAGTTACATTGAGCCAATCCAACGGATATGGATCCTATAAGAAAACAAAGCAAAATCCATCCTTTGTATTAAACCTTCGTAAAACAGCTCATCCACATAAACCACACAGGCTCTAGAATTACCCCCCCAAATACGATCAGACCACTGCATCTAGCTGTTTCCCAAAGCTACCTTCCTAGCGTCTCGCAGCCACCTGCCTAACTAACCTCATTGCCAAAGATCCTAGCATAAATCCCAAGCGCCTTGATAGTGAACGTGAATTTATAGTTCGGGTACGAGATCATGCTATAACGGTTAGCCCGAAATAAATCAAAAAGGTCAAGAATGAACTAACCAACTCTTGTTAAAAACACCCTCAATTCCCTCTTGCAGCCATTCGCCATTCGGTTGTTGGCGTTGCATGATCAACTATAAAAATTAGTCTCCCTGGTAAGGCTCAAGAGAACAGCGTATTTACCTTGACTCCCTTCTCAATTGGACCACGCTCCTTATATCCAGCATTCATCAAGGCTATTACTGCCCAAGCAGTATTCACAACTTGGGTCTCCCGATGCTCGGTATAAACACCGGTCTCACAGCTCTTGTAGCTTTCGCCCCAGCCCCCATCATCACGTTGCTTGCTCAATAAAAATTCAACCGCTTTTCTCATCGTCGCACTATTCTCGTAGGTTTCGCCCGTGCTCTTCAAGGCTTCGGTGGCAAACATAGTAGCATACGTGAAACAAATACCCCAGCTCCCATACCAACTTCCATCTTGTTCCTGGGCCTTCTTGATATACTGGACGGTCCGTCTAACAACATTCTCAATCTTCGTCCTTCGTGGGTGATTGGGGTGGGTCTTGATGAATTGCTGAAGGCCCATAATGGTTGCGGTCGAGCATTCAGGGTACGGATACTCTACCATGATACGGCCGAATACTTCGGCAGCATTGAGAGATTCCAGCCACTCGCCAGCACGAATAAGCTCGTAGCTGGCGAACCCGCCGTTAGCATTCTGCATAGTGAGAAGGACCTCGACGCTATCTAGAAGGCGTTCGTCGGAGATCAACTTTGGCATACCACTAATGATTACTATCGTCAGCTTTTGTTTTCTCAAACTCATAAGTGGGTGAGCTATACGGGACGCTTTGAAGTAGGAGAACTGATTTGAGTCCCTCGGCGGTAGTATCACAAACAGTATATCCTTGCGCCCTCTTACTGAATGGCCAGGCACCTTTGCGTTGTTGACGATAACAGAAATCCTTCTCCTTCGGTTCCTCCCTAATTTGCTGAGCATCCAAAAACTGCAACGCTTTGATAAGCACATCCCTATACTGAGGATCTTCACCGAATCCGCATTCGATAACACTTTGAATGAGAAAGCTTGTATCCCAGCATTGCACACCATCGGTACCGTTGGCCAACATCCCCTCGTTCTTCATCCATAAAAAGTCCTTAATAGTCTCCCGGTGCATATTCACAGCGTGGCTCTCGCCCTCTGTGAAGTAACGCGCAACAAAGTTCAGGGGGTTGTTCACAGGGCCGAGGCAACAATAATCAGAGTTCTCGTCCTCGAGCTTAATGAGTTTGTAGACGTGATCGCGAGCAATCTCCTGCAGTTTGCTTGGGCAAACCCATTTCCCCCATACCGCCAAGATCGCATTCAACGCATCCAAGACCTTTGTATGCGGATGGTAGATGTCCTTCGGGGCAATTGTATTCCTGTGTAGGGAGAAGTCAATCGAATCATAAGATTCAACATACAATTCTTTCCGAAGGGCGATTGTAATATCATCAACAGGTCGAGCTTTCTTCAACGAGTAGAGATAGGACATAGCCAAGAAGACTTGCCGATTATGTACCCACCACCTCCAGGGATGAAATGGCACCCAATTTGGTAGTAGCCACAGCTCCGGCGGAATTGGGTTCACACCCTCCCACCCGTAGCATCCCATCAAAGATAGCATGACCTTCCCCCACAATGGAGACTGCAAGGCACCCCCTAGAGCATGAAGCGTCTTCCGTGCCTTGACACAAACGGGGTGATCTGGTGACATTCCAACGATACGAAGAACGGCGTAGTTGAGAGCGGTACCAAAAACAGTTGATTCACCCTCAATATGTAATCCCCAACCCCCATCCTCGGGGTTTGCCCGAGCAGCAAGATAACGTTGAATTTCAATTCTCCATTCTTCCGGGATTTCGCTATTAGTAACAAAGTATGC
The DNA here is from genome assembly GCA_003070745.1 of Tuber borchii. Classification (NCBI taxonomy): domain Eukaryota; kingdom Fungi; phylum Ascomycota; class Pezizomycetes; order Pezizales; family Tuberaceae; genus Tuber; species Tuber borchii. The sequence goes on along the minus strand of NESQ01000144.1, from coordinate 166,131 downwards.
AATCATATTTGCTGGTAGAAGAAACATTGGGCCACCGTATTCACACGCCCACTGCCCCTCCGACAGTTGAAGTTTAGAGAAAAAGGACAGGCCATTCCGTGCAGCATCCAAGGGTGTACCTGGTGTTGCTAGAGCCGGGAGGTCCTATCCATGAATTAGCTGCCAGCGATGAAAAAAAAAGGGGGGGAGGACATGGGCCTTACAGTTGGGAGACCGAGATGGTATTTATCCGCCACAGATTGAGGCCATGCCGCGACTTCCTCGTCAGTCCTAAGATAATGCCATGTTTGACGGCCATCCTCTGTTTTGAGGCGCCAGCGAGTGAGCTCAGTCGTAGGGAGATTCCCCGAGAAGGTTGTTCCGTTCATTATTCGAGTTCACGAAATTTGTTGGGGAGACAATCCAACGTTAACACTTTGGTGATGAGATCAGGAGAATATACTGCACCGGTATATCAACAGTTTAAAAGCAAAGGGAAGCAAGAGCTTGTATAATGCTTTTTGTCTTGTGTTGTGGATAAGGAGACTACTTCAAGGAGCTACCGGTGCCGGTACTATTCCTTCCTCAGGCACCAAGAGATCTACAGGGGTATCTGACACTGGGCTTACCCGGCCCGAGAAACGGTGTTCCTGATATGTAGAAAAGCGACTGGACAGGCCCTTTCAGGGCATTACGGCACCGTGCCATTGGGTACCGGTGAGAAAGGAAGCGGTCACGTGAAACCGCGTTTAAGGTTAAACCACTTCCAGAAAATGGAGGTGTTCCGGCACCATGCAAGCCTCCACATAAAATCCCTAGCGCTTTACCTGTCATAGTCACGACTATGCGCCTACCGCACCCCACCGAGTGGCTGAGCGCGCTAAAGCTGTGGCGTCACAAAATGTTTGTCGGTCTTGGCGTGCATGGGAGTGCAACGGTCGCGTCCCCCAGCCAAAACAAATGAAAGGCAGTCCCGCAACTTGATTCCTCCTAGGTCTTAAATCCATCATTATCTCCCCAGTTTTCCCAGCCTCAAATCGTTAACCACTTTCCTCCGTCGCCCGTCTGTTCCCTCACAGGCCCTATATCTCCCCAATCTTCATTCTTCAATCCTCAGCGATTAGCCCTTTTGTGCAGTACGCTACTTATCGCAAGAGTAGTTTATTTTTACTTTCGGCCATGGATGAAGCATATGCTTCCCCCGATAGCGATGGCCACGCTTCACTCCCCTCTCCTACAGACACTACATTTGATCTCAATGGCATGACACCCCTCTGAATCTAGCCTTCACATTCAAAGAATCCCCCTAACAATCAATAGATTTACCCTTCAGACGACGAGGAAGACAGGGTGAACATCCACCTATTATTATTTCTTCTTCCTTTCTCCAAACGGAGGAAGATTCCGATGATGACGATTATATTCCAATACCTAAAATCAACAAGAACGATGCAGACTCAATCCCATCCTCGCCTCCCGTCATGGTAAACCATTCTAACGTCCTTGCGCCTGTCAACGCCAACGATCCCAACTCACAAAGACGTCAATCAAGAAATGTTTCAGATTCGCTACTAGCGCAAGAAGGACTGAACGAGAACGAGAACATTGACCCAGAAGAGAACGGTGTGGATGGCAAAATGGCTGCAGGTGGCAGGCCCGAGCTTGCACACGAGTCTAGTGACGATGACGGACCTCCGGAACCCATCGTGGTCAAGAAATATCGAGCTAGGGCTTTAGAACATAAGGAAGACTTTACAAGACATGGTGCCCACTTCCTACAAGGCACACAGTCGTCAGAGAGTAGCTCTAACATTCCCAATGCAGACGATTCCACTTTAATCTCTAAAATTCAAGATGCGAGTGCAAGTTCAAAGTCTTTAATACCGATGCCTACGACCGGCTCCTCTAGACGAACCAGCCGACGGAGAGCTCAGGGTAGCCCGGAAAAGATTGCCGCCTCACCGCTAGCACCCCCATCTTCCGAACAGGGCACCCCAAACACATCTCAGCATCTAGACTATCAGCAGTGGCTCAATTCGGACGAATGTTACGATGATTCCATCGATGGTAACCGCCATGAGCAGGATGAATGCTCAACTCGCGCAGGCCGGATCCGTGGTTCACAGACCGATATGCTTGGAGAGTCTGGGTTTGTCGGGGGAGATGAGGCCTCATTTGTCAGTGGAAAGGACATTGAATTTACCAGCGATGAGATCGAGATTTTAGGCGAAGAGTTTTCTAGGAATTCGCCATTTGCCCGTAAAGCTCTTCTCAAGCCGTTACGACTCCCAGAAGAGGTGGTGCACGAGAGCACCGAGCATGAACTGAGCCTGGTATCGTCCACCCCCGAGGAACTACCTTCAACCCCCGTTTCATCAAAGTTTTCAAACAAATCACATGAAAGCTCCGCAATAGGATCAGACGAGAAGACGAGACTTGATAATCTTCATTCCAGCACTTCAATGGGGAGCGAAAAAACGGAGCATTTCGGAAAATCAGGTTCAACAGGAAGATCTACAGGAAGGGATACACGGTTGGCAGGAACAGAACTTATGAATCCTGGAGATGATGGGCTTAATTACGGAAGCAATAATTCAGCATTAACTAGGCCCACTAACTCCAACAGGGATACAGCCCAATCTCCAGGCGATCATATATCAGAGAACGTGCCAGGCTCCGCTCCACAATCAGATCCCCCGACAGCAATCCCGCCTGCAGTGAAGGGGGATTCACGCAACTCTACCACGCAATCCACCTCTAACCGATCTGCCCTTGGACTCCCTGCTCAAAAAGAGAATTCATCAGAGCCATCCCGCAGCGAATCTATCGATCTTGGTCCAAGCACTATGCCGAGATCCACTCCGCCAGTCGCTGATACTAAAGCACCCGGGCAGCCAAGTCCCTCTAGGGACTCAAGCCCCATCTCGGGAAAAGCAGTGACACAGGATAGCGACCCCGAAGCACTATCTATCCGGTTATCTCGCTCATCTTCACCATCGCTCGGGCCCGCCGAGTTTTACCAGACCGGCGGTGACGACCCATTCCCGGAAACAACCGCAAGGAATATCTCCAGTTTTCAAGCAGACTTTTCACAATCAAAAATTTATTCGGCGGCCCTCATTGCTACCTCCACTCCTAGGAACAAGTACGAACCCGACTACTTAACAAAGCTTAAGCAGAGTGGCAACGTTCGTCGAGTATCTATGAATACCCCTCCTTCAGCATCTCCGAAATCCATATCCGCAACCGAAGTGCTCGCTCACAGCCCAAGATTTTCATCCTTGGGCAGCGGGTTCGATTTTCCCACAGAGCCGTTGAGGTTGTCCAACTGGGACTCCTCTGATGCCTCCTTAGAATTTTCCCCTATATTGCCAATCGATAGGTCTTCTAGGAGCAGCGGCGATGAACCTCCGCCAAATACAGCGAATCTTACACCCTCACCCCATGTTGTTGATGGTGTTGTTGTAAAGGATGGCAAAGGGAGAGCTAGGAGTAGGAGTGTTCCGATAGATTCTGCAAAAGGAAATGCTCGAGAAAAGCGCTTATTTGATCCAGGGAGGCTTGGGGGAAATGTTCCTGAGGAAGCCCGGTATATATCCTTTTCTATCTAAATATCCAATGCCCATGAATGCTTACCAATTGCAGTGAAAAACTACCCTTACCACTAAGCCCAAGCGTTGCACAGTCAACCTTTTCCACCATAAACCGTAGGTCACCTTCCCGAACCCAAAAGGAAGGAGGAGACGACGAGACGAGGGATTCATTTGAGTAAGCCTTCCGCATCAGTGGCTTCTGCCTATTGATATGAGCTGACTGGATGCCCTAGCGATGACGGAAACCGTGGACGTCTATGGTCCGGGTTCTCAGAAGATCTGAGCTTCCGACCAGAAGCCGATGTCCCGGAGGCGGTTGAAACTAACCCCGAGACTCGAAGCCTAAACTTTGGCGATGATCTATACCAAGTTGATATCCCAAACTCCGTCGGGGAGGATACCAAGGATATGAGCCATGAGGGTGATTCTAGCCAGCCTAGCCGGGCATTGTTTTCAAGGATGTCACAAGCCGAGGCACTCAACGACGAGCTATTAAAACTCCTCCAAAATAGTAATATCAATTCCGAGCAACCTGAAGGTCAATCCGAAAACATGAGCATATCTGCAGTAGGGCAGGGTAGCGCCACAGAGCAAACCCTACCCCCAGAAACTAAACCGGAAGCGCTCCAAACAAAAATTACCCAGCTTGGAGGTGTAGTCAAACTTCTAAGCAAGCTCGAACAAGAACATCGACTAGCCAGACAAGAACAAGAAACACTTGCTTTCCACTGGAAAGAGCAGCACACAGAAGCTCGCCAAACCGTTCTAGATTTGGAAGGTTACATTGAGGTGCTTGAAAAAGAAGTCCAGAAAAATATGGAAGAGCGCGAGGCCCAAGCCAAGAGTCATTCCGCCATGGTTGACAAGATGAATACTGATCATGAAGAAGAGGTTTTGAAACATAAACAACAAGCTTCAATGAGTCTGGAGGAACGTATCAAGTACTATGAGGAGAGATACAAGCAACACCAGCAGGATGCAGAAGAAAAGGATCGTACCGTGGCCCATCTCAGGCAAGCTCTGGAAATGAACGCTCATAATTTACAGCAAGCAGAAGGAGTGGGGGGCGATCAACAACTTCGCAATGTTATAATCCAGCTTCAAGACAGGCTAAAAAACACTGAAGAGTCACATCGTACGGAATCAGAGGCGCAAGAAGCGAAATATACGAATCTCTTAGAGGAACAAAACGCATTGGTAAAACACCTACAAGCAGAACTCGATGAGATGGTTAACCTCATGCCCGTCGATCACGGTTCGTCCAGAATGATTGAGGAAGCGGAAGCCGATGAATGGCTTGAAGAAAAGTCTCGAGAGATTAGTCAATTTTACGACGACGGTCTCGATCAGATTATCACCGAACTACATGGGGGTGGTGAAAGAGAGGACTTTGACGAGGCCGCCGAGGAGGCAGAAATGAGTCTTAGACGTGTTGCTGAGGAAGCTGGCTTGGATGAGCCACTCGACAAAGCTACCCTCGCAGCGTTCGGGATCAGACAATTGAGGACCGAATATGTATTGCTGAAACGACTGTTAATCGAGAGTGAAGGGCGCGTCAAGGAACTAATGCAAGCCAACGACGAGATGGGCAGACGTGGAGAACAAATGAAGGGCAAAGTTGGAGTCCTAGAAGGCGAAAAAGAAGCCATCAAACGTACCGTCGCAGAAGCAGAAGAGAAAGCCAAGAAGCATTCCGAAGAGCTCGAGGTACTCAAAGCGAAACTAATAGAGACGGAAACGCGCATCAGACAATTGGCCTTAGAGAAGGGCGAACTAAGCAAGAAGAACCGCGACCTCGAAGGTCGAGCTAAAGCTCTAGAAGACGACAAATCATCCCTGCAGCGTCTAGTCAACGACACCAAGCGTCTCAACGAAATCCTCAAAACCCAGCACTCGGAAGAAGAAAAACGAGCTCAGTCCTTTGAAGAAGAAATCCTAGACCTCCGTCGCCAACTCGCTGAGGAAAACGAGCACGTCGGTGTGGTCGAAACTGAAACACTGTCCCTCCAGCAGCAAATCGCAGAGCTAGAAGAAACCAACACTCTCCTAGAAAAGTCCAAAGAAGATCTTGAAACCCGCGTCAGGCGAATACCAACCTTAGAAAAAGAAGTCCGTCTCTTGGAGTCCAGACTCGCCGACCTGGAGGCCGCCAGCAACGAAAAAGCAAACGAAGACTTCGAGGCTCTCTCTCTCCAGCTACAATCCCTAGAAGAAAAGCTCCGCTTTGCAAATGACCAGCACCAAATCTCAACCTCTACGATAACCCACCTCGAGCAAGCCCTCTCCACCACTGAACTCGCCACCCGCAAACTCACAAAAGAGAAGGAATCTCTAAAGAATGACCTTGACAAAGCTGCCCAGGAGTCTAAAGCCTCCCGTATCCGCTTTGCCCAACTCCTCCACAACACGGCCGAGAAAGAAGCGAAATGGAACGCCTCACGACAAGCCCAAGACTTACAATCTCATCGCCAAACCGCCGCGTTTGAAGATCTCCTATCGGAAATCTACGACGCGGAGATATTATCTCAGGTTGGCGGTGATAGAGTGGCTATGCTCCGCGAGATTCTTGAGCGCAGGGGAAGGGCAGCGTGTGAGAGTGAGGAGAAGATTAGAAAGTATAGAGCTGCTGCGAAGAAGTTGTATGAAGAGTGTGAGATGAAGAAAGGCAGGATTGAAGAGCTGGTGGCGGAGGTGAAGGAGTTGGGATTGAAGTTGAAGGCGGAGAAGAAGGGCTGTGACGAGAAAATGGGGCACTTGATTCTTGCGCTAAGGGAAAAAAAAAAAGATTGATGGGATAGTATGAAGAGGGGGAGATGCTGTCGTCACGAGCAGTGGATTTTTTTATTTCCTTCATCGTTTCTTTTTCCTTTTTCATCATCGCGTGATCGGAAGGGGGGTGGGATTTGGAGTATGGGTTTTGCTTTTTTTTTTACTCTTTTTTTATCCATGCCAGTGCTAACTTTTGAGTTTAACTTACTAGTATATATATTCCGGTGTGTATTATTAAAAAAACTCAAAGCTTGAGCGGAAGCGGAGAGGGTTTTCTTTTTCCCTTTTTTTCCTCTCTTTCTTGTCCGTCTTATTGTTATGAGGTTTCTACTGTAAGTTATTGATTATGATGTAGACATCATCAGTCCAGGTACAAAGTGACGGTACCGGTAGTTTACTGTACTACCAGTACCCTCACTAATCAAGTACCTGTACTGTACTGTACTCGTACATACCTATTATCCAGGGCCAACCAACATTCAAACAACCTTAAACCTTCAAATTCAACACCGGTATGAGATCAAAAGTATGATAGCCCGCAGTAATAACTATAAGCGATTTTGACCCAATAAACGAAAAACCAGAGGCAGGCTACAATAATAATGAGGTGATAATTGATCGTTTTGCAAAGACGTGTTTTGGGACGATGTTGCGCCATTGCTGTCCGCCCCTACCGTACCTACCCTCATAGGAAAAAAAGGAATGGATTTGGGATTGAAATTGCTCAAACAAGCAGGAAGCTTTGACACCTCCTAACCCCTGTCCGTCCGATCACCCACCTCTTGTACACCCCCGAGCAGTGCCCATGCCTGTACTTCTACTACCGATTGAGAACAATACAAGTACCGCAAAAGCTCACCAACGCCCATCTGCCTCGGACCTCCCCGATCCCAGTGGTGGATCTATCGTACTCGAGTACTGAGTTTTTGCGGAACAGCACCTCGCTCCGGGGGGGGAGGTTCAATTCCCAAGTGCGATGCCATACCGCAACACTACTCCACATAAATAAGAATCTCAAGCAACTTTTTTGTAATACTAAAATTGCCAGCGCAGGTCGTGGCCTTATATAGATGCTCACATCACCCAACAGCAACCCACACCAAGTTCAACACACCGACCGACACAAAGCCCAGATCTGGCCCAACAGCAACCCACCCGGGCTACCCCAGCCAATCCAAGACCCAAAAGCCAGCAGCTGGACGAGTGCGGCAATCTCCTATGGTCCCATCATCCCCTTCCTTCCTTCCTTCCTTCCTTCCCATCATGCAAGGGCTCACCTCATGACTCTCCCTTCCCAGCCAAGACCTCACCTCACCCCACGCCATTCTACCAAAAAAAAGAATAAGCATGCTGCGGCTCAACGAAAGACAAAAAAAAAGAAAAAGAAAAAGAAAAAAGAAAAGAAAAAAAAAAGAACAACAATGAGCTCACTTCACTCACCCCCTGAAAATGAAGACTGGGGGGAAAAGAAATTTATCCCCTTAAGGAATGAGCTAGACGGATGTATATAAGCTACTCGTTTCCGTTCCTCTCCAGTCGCCGCATTTACAGGTAATCATATCAGACAATACGAGAGGGAGAGGTTAATTGGTTTAAAATTACGAAATTTAACCTTCATTCATTCATTCATGCGCCGATAAACAATAAATGACAAAAACGAGTACCGGTACCAAATCCTGGAGAGCCAATGTGGCCGTTATAGTGAATGACTTTGGAGGAGCTTTTTGTATGGGTGTTTGTTATCCCTCTCTCTGCCCCCTCTCCTCCTCATTCATGATGGCAAGCTAATTGAACGAGAAACGCGTGGTAGGCTATCGGTGGTGGTATCTGGCACGGTGCTCGAGCTTTCCGAAATGTTGACCATCATCCTACTGTCCTCCCTCCCCACAACGCCGCCGCTGCTGACGATTACGATAGGGTAACAGCGCCCTCTCCGTCCTCCAAACGATAAAATCTCGTGCGCCAATTTCTGGTGGGAGTTTTGGTGTCTGGGGTGGGGTTTATTCTGCGTTTGAATGTGGTTTGAAGGTGGCTAGAAAGACGGAGGATCCTCTCAATGCCGGTCACTTTCCCCTCCCTATCTTCAGTAGGAATTAAAGTTGCTGACGGAATGTTAGTATTATCGGGATTCCTGACTGGAGGAACACTGGCGCTGCGTAGGGGTGTTAGAGCTGCGGGCGGGAGTGCAGTCGGGGGTGCGGCGTTGTTAGCTGCTGTTGAGGGGGTTGGGGTTGGCTTGGATAGGGCTGCGGTTTGTGGGGTGTTGGGTAGTGGTGCCAGTGCGGCGGCGGGAGGATTGTTGAAGGAGGTGGTTGCGCCCGAGAATTTTACGTTTTGTTAGTTGGGATTGGGAGAGATGATGTATTGAGTCGGTGTTGTTTGGATTTCTTTCCCTTTTTTTGAATCTTTTGCTTCGCATGGGATTATAGATGGGATAGATAGATGGGGCTCTCATAGATTATAGGGAGCACTAGGACTATATTTGTAATCTTAGAACATAATTACCTGTAATTATATAATACCTCCGCAAAGATCAATGGCGGGTTCGGGGGGTGTATTCGGAAGAGCCTTACTATTATGTTTGATTGAATGCGGTGTCGCTCATGATAGAATAATCCGAGCGCTACCCACCCATCTCGAGTCAATTATGGTTAAAAAAAGCACCGGAAGCCAGAGGAAACCCGACAAATACTGTTAAAAGTCCAATTGGTACCCGTACAGGCAAAACTTACCTAAGCAGGCGACGGTTTCCGATCCTCCATGGTTGTCTACAGGAAGGAAATGCGTCCCTCGACTAGCGTACAAGTACCCTTTGCTCAAACATTCAATAAAAGCATACCGGTAGTCGTTAATGATGGCTCTCGCGAAATTCAGTTAGCCTTCACATCTTCCGTTACGAGAGTAGCATGAAGGAAGCAAACAAAGATGGAAGTTTGTATCGACCTTGGGCGGGGGCAATTGAACTATGATACCTCAAAGGATTGTTCTCTGGCAGCGCTGTTCGCTGAAGCATCTAGCTAAATTATGGTGCTGCAGATATAGTGAATACTGATACCCCTGATATCTTGATGCAAGCTGGGAGGGGGATTTACGAACGGTTTTACTTTTATTATGCCTATACTAGGGGTAAGAATGCAGAAAGTCCCTACGTCTCACTTAGACCCTACTAAGCTCTCTTTAGGTTTCGAAGGCTAAGATCTGAAGATTGCCCTACCGAGTGATCTCAGGGTGACAATCCGTGAACCAGCGCTTAGTCATCCACTTAACGCGTCAAACTCCGCGTCTCGTGCTCTCGTGTCCCAGGCCAGGCTGAGAGCAATTTTGGCAACCAGCTTTCTCAGCGTCAACATCAACTCCACGCTGCTACCATACTGGAAGGGTCACCAACTACTACTGCCACAATGTCTTCGCCAACCGCTCCTCAACCGGTATCAGCCGAAACCTCCACCATGCCCAAAAAATCTCCCCCTCCCCCTGGCAATTCCGCAGACGACCCACTTGCCTCCCTCCTTTCTTCCCTCCTCCCCTCTACTCTCTCCCTAAAACTCTACCACATCTCTACCCCGCCTGCACGACACTTCCCCCTCTTCAGCTCACCACCAAACCAAGACCCACACCGGACCACGCTCGAATCGCACTTCCTTGTACTATCTCACGAAAGCGTCCTGGTCTTCGCAATAGAAGTCCTGATCTATACCATCCCTAAGCAACACTCCCGCACGTTCTTCGTCTCAAAAGCCGACAGCAGCGGCTACCTCCCTTCGAACGTCTCCTCGTTTACTCCTGAATCGGGAAAACGAAAGTCTACGTTGCGCACCATTTCAACAGCCTTCATTAAATACCTTTTTGACACTGCAAGGGCGGCAGATCCGCACTTGACGGCTACGATATCCCTCTTTGCAAGGAGCCAGCCGCAGTACTTGTTTCCGAATTCGGCCGAGAATGATAAGAAGCATGTTCTGACGGACCGAGGGTTGATTGCTTGGTGGGGGAAAGTTCTTGATCCTGTGTTACAGGAATATGCGTCGAGCGGCGGAAGGGGCTACTTACTCGTTCCCGGGCTTGATGCTGGACAAACTCGGTTTATGATCCCTAGTGTCGCTGAAGGCGGAGTGAAGTGGACCAACGGACATCCGTTCAAGCTGGATCTTGACAACGACGTTTCCGTCCGAGAGGTGATACCGCATTTCCGGGACGATCCTAAAGCAAGGTATTTGGACGAGTTGAATGGTGTGGCTGGATCTAAGGATGCTGGTGTTGGTGGAGGCGGGAAGATTAAGGAGCGCGCGGCAGCCTGGAGAGATATCAAAACTATAGAACAGTTCTGGGAATTGATGAGCTTTCGACAGGAGTGTTCGCTTGGCCAGTGTGTTGGATTCTTATGGGTCGTTGTCGAGGGGGTCAAGAAGGAGCGAAAAATGACTACTGCTGGTCTGGGCGGAGAAGGTATTCCAGAAGATGAGGTTGTGCTTTCACCAACCTCTACCACCAGCCTGGTCTTCTCGGAGAGCATCCTCGGCGCGACCGCTACTGCCGGCAGTAGTCAGGAGATATCCCCGATAGAGAGTGTTGCCCCCCTTGACTCCACCACCGCCCCCCTGGCCTCACCAACGGAAGCGCCAACACCAGCGCCAACACCTCCCTCCCCAGCCTCCTCCCCACGAAAACGCCGCTCCTCTTCTACCACCTCCTTCCAACCTTCAAAAAAGAAGCTGCGAGCATTAAGCTTTTCATCCACCTCCACTTCTACCGCCACACCACTCATCCCCCCACTCCTAACTCTCGATGAAAAAGCGTATATAAGGACTACCGACAGCTTACTAAACCACTCTAATTTCGGCGATTTAGAGAGTGCAAAGAGGGGGAGTAGAAAGTGGATTGAGAGTGTGCAGCCTGGCGTCTCGGAGAAGGGGGATTGGGGAATTGATGTTGTCGGGCTCGTGAAGGTGGTACAGAATGGCAAACAGGAGAATGGGGGTGGAGGAGCTGGTTCTGGAGGAGAAGTGATAGTGAATACACTTTCCGCGGGATTGGTCAGGAGGAAAAGCAGCACCCCAGGCAACGGTGTGAACGCGCTCAACCCCGGACTGAGAAGGAGGAAGTCGAAAGCTACGGAGGAGGAGGAGAAATTACCAGGCGTGACGGAGGAACAGAAGCAGAATGGCGTGGCTGTTCTCCCGGCGAGCCTCATTCGGAAGAAACCGAAGCCGCAGGAGGAAGCGAAGGAGACGCCGGTCGTCAATCTACTCCCGACAAATCTTGTCCGGAAGAAGCCAAAGGCTGGTGAATGAGTTGATTTGGTATGTGGCTAGCGGTGGGAATAACCCAAGATAAAGGGACCGGGTGGGACTTTTGTTTTCCTTTCATTTGGTAGGGGGTTTTCTAGGGTTTGATGCGATGTTCTAGTCGGTATGGAAAATTGTTTGCAATCGCGGTCCAGCGGGTATGGGATGGGTATGGGTATGGGTATGGGTATGGGTATGGGTATGGGTATGGATACGGGGTTTTCTTCTTTTTCTTTTTCCTTTTTATCGAGTTAGCGCAGTCGATAAACAACGGAAAAATTTACCCATTTCGCTTTTGCAGTGATTTCTCCCTTTCGAAGGGCGGTTCGGACAAGTCATGGGCTATCACTCGATGGATATCCCGATCTATAAGATCCATCTAATCCACCGCCTGCGAATGTGTTGAATTGTATGTAGCGACCAGGCGGGCCCAGGAAGGATTAGCGCCAGGGGGGCTTTTGTTAGTAGGTGGGGATTGGGGATGTCTACATAGTGAGGTTGGGAAATGGGGATTTTTTTTGGGGGGTGTACTGTATAGAACAATAAGGTTGAATTTGGTATCATAGAAACTAGGGAGTGGAGCCGAATATATGGGGGCTTCCGTGTGACATGAGGTGGACTTGAATTTATTAATTGGGCCGTGCGCTGTGGATGTGATATATAACTGGAATTATAATATTATAATATCCTCCGGATAAGTCTTAAAGACAAGAATAAGAGAAAGAAAAAAATGTAGCGGAGTTTTCGACTCTCTGGAAGGGCAAGAGGGAGAAAAGAAGTTGGAATTGCTACTCTGGAAGGAAAGAAAGGAAAGGAGTTGCTCAACGGTTGGATTGTTTAAGCCTTTGTGGTATATAGGTGAAGGGGGAGGGGGGGGTCTCGACTTCGCCGAAAAAATTTAAAAACTTCCTAAGGTGCTGATTACAGTAGGTTAGATTAGCAAAAAAAAAAAAAAAAACTGCTGATTTTCGCTACCAACACCAACTATGATACCGTATTCGATACCTTTTTTTTTCTGTTCGGTGGCACTGAGTAATAGATCCTATAGTATTCTCCCACATAATTCAAGGTGGGCGGGCGGGCACTAGAGAACCACCTGTGGTTTGTTGCCGCCGCAATTTGTTAGCGGTGGATTGTTTATAACTTTTTTTTTACATATGTCTTGCTCTTTGAGTTAATCAACTTCTTAGCCCCCGTATCATACCAGAGCCAGAGACTAACTAGAGCAATATCATCAGAGAACATCTATCTATCCATACCATCCGCACTAAATCTATCCCGCTGCTACTACAAAAGCCAGTAAGAGAAGCACTATCAGGCATAAAATAAAACCTTCCTCGGACCAAAAGTCTTTCCAAAGAAGCTTAACTTAGCCATACAGTGCAGTGAGTTATTATCCACTCATCCATCACTCGCGGGTGAGTGACAGAAGACCGGAAACTTAGTTATAATTCGCCGGTATAGCCTTTAGCATGATTCAATTCATAAGTATTTTTGTTTTTCGGGGGGGAGGAGGGGGGGGAGTGTTCACTGTTTGTTTGAAGCTGAGAGACTACTATTACTCGCAGTACATCTTTTTTCTCATGAAAAATTATCCAATATGGTATGATACTAATGAGAAATCTGGCGACATAAACCCCGAGGGGTTGACAGCGTGAGCGTGCAACACCGGCCTTTCCCAAGGAAAGGGAATAAAAACATAGAATATCAATCACCGAGTTGAGTTAGTGCTGTAATTTGTTGAAAAAACGGTTCAAAGATCAATATACTGTATATACTGGAAACATGAGCATGCGAGAGATGTTTGGGTTCTTTATTCTATCTTAGAGGGCCGAAAAAGGCCTACTATTTATATAGTGAAATATCATAGCAACATATACCCGCACCAGAGAAGTTAAAGGAACCAATATGTAGGAAACCGTAGTAGGGAGGGAGAATGACTGACTATGTCGTACTCCTATACGTAGGGAGTGCATATCCGAAAGTTTATTTTCAACATAATTCTCTAGTTTTTCGGAAGCTTAATTGTAAGTGTTTATGGCGATGAGGTAGATATATGAGAAAAAAAGAAAAAAAAGGCAGATTTTCATGTTTGCGAGACTGGATGGTATGCTAGTAAGTATTGTGCATGCTATGATATGGTACGAGGAGGAGTGCAGGATGTATTATAGTATTTATGACTTGAGACGGCCTTGTTCGGGGTGCTGCACCGCGTCTTTAGTTCTCCCCCGAGCAGAGGGACATTGGGCAAATAACTCCAAATGATAGCTCTTCAAGGGAAAAAAAGAACAAGCAAAGAGTCCACAATCAGAACCTGGGAAGGAATTACAGCAGCAGAAATCACTCCAACTTAGTTAAAAAGCCAACGCAGAACATTCAAATCCGGTAGTTCAAATTATAGCCACCGAATCCCCAAAGTCTACAACCATATTTTCCCCATAACATCCAAACTCCCCAGCTCCCCGCACCAATCCTCCATCCTCAAACCCTCCCGCATAATCAGTATCCGGCAAATCACCCTCCACTTCCCTCTCCACTTCACCCGAATCTACTCCCACTTCCACTCACTCACAAACCCCCACCGCTCCCTCAAGTTCCCCCCGACTTCAAGCCCTTTCACAAACCCCCACCACTCGTTCAAGCTCCCCCCCCCAGCTCCAAGCCCCTTCGCCAACACCTCTTGCCAGTATCTCGACAGATGCTCCTCCTTATCACAGGTCTTCTGATAAAGCACTAGTAGAAACCCGAAGTTGAGCAAAATAAGGCATAGGAAGAAAAGGACATTTTTAAGGAGGCCCATTTTCGACTTTTTCGTTGAGTTGGTTTTCGTATGCGTGTCTATTTTGTTTGTGATGTTTATGAGGTGGAGGAGGAGGAGGTGGTGGTGGTGGTGGTGTGGGAGGAAGTTGTTATGATATTATTATAAGGTTTTTGCCTTGTTTTGTTTTGTTTTTGTTTCCCCCCTTTTCAAGAAATCAAGGTGCAAAATTAAAGTGCCGGTGTGCGACCATGGTAAGTTGGTCAGGCCAGGCTTTTGGGGGTTGTTGCCTTGTAGTAAGTAGTAAGTAAGTAGGGGTGAGTTTCAAGGGCTAACCGACTGGTACTGTTTGATACTCAAGTGAGTAACCGGGTATGCAAGGGTACTCGGGTACGAGTATGAAGGTCAGTGATGGGATATACAGGGGTTTGAGGTCCCGTGCTCATGACCGTTAGAGGGAAAAAAAATATTTAATTTGGTAGGCACGACTCTAAGAAGAGTAAAAAGCTTTGACATCGTGAACCCCTGTCTTTCTCATCGCTAACTTCCACCCCCAAGTATGGTAGGCACAACGCCGTGAAATCTCCAATAATTGAACCTTGTGCTATGTCGTTTGAGCTGCCTTATCTGGTAAGGTCTAAGTTAGCCAGTAACTTATTATTACTCGACCACCGTATTATTGCTACCTTTTTTGTCCTTCAGAGGGGCTAACTTAGGCAGCTCATAGGAGGAAATTTTGAACAGCCTCCTGTGCATTATAGGATTCAATTATTTGAGATTCTACCATAAGTTTGCACGCTATGTTTTTAGGCGTGCAAACGGTAAAAACTTCGCATATACTATAGGGTAGCTGGCAAAACTAGACCAGCTAGCTTTATTTACGGCGAGAATCCGCTGCTGTGAGTTGATCGCGTTTCCATTATCCCAAGGATTGTAACAAAAAATTTCTTCCCCAAAAAGCCCTCGAGAGCCAAAAAAGAGTCGTATCGTATGTATGATAATAATCAGCGTGGCCTTGTTCACTACAGACAGCATGTGCGAGATGCCAGGTTTTGCTACTTGTAGACTGCATCCCACCAACCAACCAGCCTCCCTCCCGAATTAGCAATACTCAATAAACTACTGTAGATAATAATTGTGAATAAATATGAGTCTGGCATAAAGCACAACGGTGTGCATTCATCCACCCTACCGGTACTATAAGCCCAGCATGATACCTATCCACAAGCTAAAACCAATTATGATACAACCTATCTTTTCCTCGAAAATATCCACACTCTTCCCCACAAAGAAAAGAGAAACCTTTTCCCACACCACGCCTTTCAAGTTCAGTCCTTATATAATATTCCAAAGTCGGCATAGTACAGTACACCCTCAACATATCCCTTCGTCTGTATTTGTCGCTTTTTAGTTCCCTAGAATATTCCGAGATTAGGAATAGTTCAAGTGTTGTAACCGCGGAGATGTTTTCTACTGGCCAGGTCACAGCAAGAGCTCGTTGATCATACTACCTTTGGTAAAGATCTGAGGCTAACCTATGCCATTAACCACGCTAAAAAGCTGCGAAATCTGCACACAGATTAGGGGATAAACCCCACCCACCTCTTCTCCCTTGTGCAAATACTGCCCATAACGCCCGTAGGTAAACTCCGACTCACGCGGACCAATAAGTTAGAATCTGATACGGTAGATAACATCGATTTTCGTAGGACATTATTATGCCTACCGTGCCAAAAATGCGTTTCTCTCAATCAGTTTTACTGTGTCAACTAACGTGTGATGATGATGCGTAATGTGTTTGGCTTTCAAGTAGTTCATGGGGGCTTCAGCTAAAGAGGAGCAAAAACGGGAGGAAAATCTCCTCCCAATTTAGGGGGAGATTCTGGTGGTGGACGATATGCCTGTTTTTCACTCTCGAAGCGAAATGTTATGTATCCGGGGAGAACTGGGTATAGGGTATGGTGGTATTTTGGTTTGGCGGGTGGGTGGTTCTATGCGGAGTGTATTATATGAATGTACTGAGGTCACTGCTCTAGCAGTATCCCCCACCTCGAAATCCCCGGGCACGCCACGAAGTCAAGGCCCAGTGCACGAGGTGGACATGCAGGTTAGCTGTATGATAAGATACTGTACCGTGAATTTTTAGCACAATATCACTTCGCAAAACCATTTATCAAAGGGAATAGTCATATACCAAACCTCCAAGACTACAGTCTATTTCTGGACTTACGACATCGGTACAGTGCTAAGGTATTAATACTAGCACTTCAGGTAAGCTGCAATACTGGGAATTATCTTTCCATTATCCATCTATCGAATTCAAAAACCCTTGAACTCTAGGAAACTGCCCCCCCCCCCCCAACCTACTAAAAATGGTCCTTACACTAGCAGTTGCGAAAAATCCTTCTGAGCTCCCCAACCAGACCCATGCATCGTCCCCCACCAACACCCCGATGACGAAAGTCACTATGATGTGCAGGTTTCTGACGTAGGAGATGGGTGCTTGTAGCGATAGTCCCGTGGCCAGGAGGTTAGGTATTTGAGGGTGGAGAAAGCTGTCATTGGGGGAGGATTGTTTACGATATGGTGGTGGTGAACGAAGGAGGAGGGTTTCGGTGGAATAGATAGGCAGGTTTCGCAGGGAGGCTTTGCTGTCGGGCTCGCACGAGCAGTGGGGAGGAAATAAAAGGAGTGGGAAATGGGGGAAGAAGGGGGGACAATATTTCGCCAAGTACTGTAAGAAGATATAATAGAAAGCGCTGGGCTAAGGTTCAGATAGCAGGCTAAGTATGGTATCATCCGTTTGTTGGTTTTAACACGCTGAGCACGATAATTACCAGTACAACACCACTACCATATTCTATTCCACATCGTTTCACCACACACCACACCCAAGTACAAACTTCACCCCAACCGATCCGCCCCCTCCGCCACATCCCACCCTTCCACACCCTTCCCCCCTCCAACCCTGTCATCCCTAACAATCCTAGCATCCCTCCTCACGTCCTCCCCTTCAAACTCCACAACCGCCCTGGGTACCTTAGCCTCGATGACGAAATGGTTATCGCAGTGCGGACAGTACTCGTCGCTCTCATCCCACTCCTGCGTATCCTTGCGAAAGCACTTTTTGCACTTTTTGCACGCGAAAACCACTTCGAAGCGCTGCAGTAGCGGGTGCGTTTCCGATTCGGCGTGGCAGGTTATGCAGTCGTACCACTTTTTGCAGCAGGGGGAGCGGAGGGAGACTTGGGCGTTTAGGATGTGTTTGCTGTGTTTGGGTTAGCTAGCTAGCTTGGTGAGGGAGGGGGGGGGGGGGAAGGGGGCGTACCACATTGTGTAGTGAAGGTAGTGAAGGTGGCGGTGGTTGATGCTGCAATTTGGATAATGAGTGTGATCCTTTTGAGGTGTTGTTGAAATAAGCATTGGCACGTGGCGCGGGTGGCGGGGGGGACATGCGTCGTCGCTCAGGACAGGAATTGGATTGGTTGAGGGGAAGTGTGGCGGTTTTGCCCCTGCTACCCCTAAAGCACATATTTCCAAAAGGCACTCGAACGATCAACGGAACACTGGAAATACCAAACTTACTCTAGGCACAAGAGCATTCCCAAACTAAGCACATCCCACATGGCAAAGACCTACATCCACACCTCGAACCCAATCGCCTGTCCAAGCGCCATGAAATTGATAAAGAAATCCCGATCAGCTCCACCCAGCGAGCCCCCAAACTCGTACCCGTATACGGATGTAACTCCCCTCTTCCCCCCACCGTAGCGCGCTGCCAACTATGATACCACCAATACGATGATACATATCAAAACAATATCATTAGACTACGACACCTCACCGCTTCATCTATCCCTACATTAAAATGCTATCAGATCAGTGTAATCCATACACCCGCGAATTCCGGTTACTGTACATACAAGAAGAAAAAAAAATATGAACGAAAGAAAAGAAAAATCAAACTCCCCCCACCTCCCCTTCCATTTATTGGCACTACTTTTTTTTTCCCTCCTTTTCCTCCGCCACCGCCCCACCATATCATCCCCGTTTGGTTTCGCAAAAAAGGTTACCTTACGCAAACTCGATACGACAACAATAGCAAAACGCATATACCATCTACATCCCCATGAGTGAAAAGAAAAGAAAAAAAGCTAAGAATGAATCAATGGATGGATGAAGAACAAGAAGAAACAAACTCCAATTATTCGAACGATTACCTCCCACTCTTTTGGAGACTTCTCACAGCCTCTACTATCTCCTCCTTCTTCCCCAATGACCGACGCGCCTCCTCCAACCCGTATCCACAAACGTTGACCAGAAAATCCATCTTAGCCTCCCACACTTCCCGCTCTCGGACGTCCGTGTACCGGCGTTTGCACTTCTCCCACACGTGTCCGCGGAGCTCGTGATCCACGGTCTTTAAACGGATGAGGAAACTGGCGCTTACAGGTCTGTGATCACTGGCACGGACTTCCCAGCGCCGGTACGCAGTCTGCTTGATTCTTCCTAGGCCACGATACAGGACTCGATCACACCAAGCTGGTGATCGCTTCTTGTCCGAGGTATCATAGGTGTTGGTGCCCACGTCGTATTTATAAGTAGGTGAGAAGGTAATTTGAGATTCTTGAAACGCACGGAGACGGAAACCCGGGTTTCGACGTCGCTCCATAAGGAGTTGGTCGCGTTCCAGGAGCGCGGGTAGATCACCTTGCCTTTCTCGGGAGATTACCGAATCTCGGTGCATATCTATGCGGTAATTGAGATCGCCGTTGAGGATGCAGATTTCGTGGTCGAGGATCATGGTGCCGTCGCCACCGCCCACGAACATATCTGTACGGGCTTCGGCAGAGGGTTCCGCTGGAAGAGCAGTGGATTCGAGGATCGCTGCGATGTCGTTGTTGCGGGAGATGGTATGGGACTGGCCCGCTGCAAGATGGCAGTTGATGAAGCAGAGAGAGCTATCATCCAACAGGAATCGTACCACAAGTGCACCCTTGTTACCATGTAGACCACCAAGACCACGCTTGACAGTCGACGCACATACATTGCGAATACTATGTCGCTCGGATGTTTTCACAAAGATGCAAGTAAAGAGACCAACCATATTCGCCACGTGCAAAGGAACATATGGTTGATCCCGAGGCATATGGGTCTCGATCGACTTTGTAAGCTGTTGTTGCCAAAGTCGATACTGATGGGACATGTGCTCCTGCTGGTCTGCCGCCTTCTTTTTCTTACTCTTACTACCTTTCAACAGAGACTCTAAGTCAAATGTTAGCACCAAAACCAAATGAAAGGGCCAACTGCAAGGTGCTTACTCGCGGTAATCTTTTTGTTCTCCAAATCAACTAATTCCTGGAACCCAAATACAATGATATCCGGACTATCGACACTCCCCAAGACACCCTCTAAAAACACCTTATCATCCTCTCGAGTCAGTAAGTCTTGTGGCTTGCTTGCTCCAGCGTTCCATGTACAAATAAGAGCCTTGATCTCGCGGAAACTACAAAACTCAACGTCATGCTGTTGCATCTCCTTCTCAAGCCAATCGTCCTCGAGCATCCCGTCCCAGATCCGAACGACGTTATCCACTCCCAAAGATAAAACCTGCAGCCGCCCAACTTTCCATATACTCGTTCGATCAGCGACCACTTGGACTACTGGACCGTGCGAGGACTGCCAATCCTTGAGTACCGTCCATGGCTTGGTTCGGACGTCGTAAACGTATATCATGCCGGTTTTGAAACCGGCCCACAGATAGTCTCCAACGCCGCTCATGGAATTGATCTTGTATAGTGACACATTGACCACATCGAGACACGTAAACTTTGATCTAGAGTACACTGATACCTTTCCATCGGAGTGCCCAAAGTAAACCTTGTCGGGTTCACTATTGACCACGGCACCGCAGGTAATCTCGGCAGTTGGCTTGTTGGGCGTTAAGGGTCTCGATATGACATTGAATTGCACACGGGAGTCTGAACTGGGCTGGTAGACATGGACATTCTTTCCAGCGCCTATCCATAACATTCCATCAACGACGAGTGAATATGTGTGTTTATTCGGAATCCTAAATGTAGTTGGAGAGTTTTTAAGATTTGGCACTCCGTTGACATCCGGTGCCCAAACCTGGAGCTTTCCGCCATCATCTAACGTCCATAGCTCATAGCCAGAGCGGTGAATCTGAACAACCTCCTTCTTCATATGCGCGCTAGCCCTGGTGTTTGTGATCTTTTGCGAAGGGATATCAACCTCCATTAATTCCCCATGCGAAGTGCCAATCCAGAGCTGTTTTCCCTCGTCCTCAACGTTTACCGAGGGCTTGAATGCAATCGCCGTTACCTTTGTGCTTTCCCCGTGATTAATTGACATTATGCACTGGCCTGTGTCTATATTCCAGACGTTGGTAGCATTATTTGTTGTGCAAACGTACTTTCCGCAAACGGCAAAGTATTTGACATATGTTCTACAGTTTATATCTCGAACTCCGCTCTTGAAATAAGGGTGACGCCGGTTAGCCTGGGATGAATCTGGATATTCGCTCAACGCTGACTGGTTCTCGTCCGACAATGCCTCATCAGAATCATCAGGGCCATAGCCACCGTAAGAATCCTCAGCGCCATTACTATGTATCGCAGAGTTGGTTGCGATTGAGGTGTTGGAGAATATCCGGCTAGAAGAGGCAGCCGTGTCTTGGCCGCCTGAAGTTTTGGCTTGGATGAAAGAGAAACCTCGCCTGGGCGGTGGGAGAAATGGAGGAGTAGGCGGCTCAGGCGCGGGCCCAAGCTCCGATGATACACGGGGGGGAGAATAACTTCGCCCCCTTAAGCTTGGGACTCTAGCTCTAATTCCACCAACGACTCCGCCTGGAGGTCTTGGAGGGAGGTCCGGCCTTAGGCCTGTGTCGTCCAGTGAGGTCCGTTGGCCCAGAAGCGAATCCTCCAACTTCATCCTTGGCCTAATTTCCTCCCTGGAAATCCTTGGCGGAGGTGGTATGGGCGCTTTTCCCGGGAGAATACCAGTATCCACCCCAGCCCCATTCCGCTCCCTCGCCCTTTCCACAGTGGAATAATGTAATGGCGGGGGAGCGTAGTTGAGCATACCTGTCACTTGCTTAGACAGAACCCTTGGTTGTTTCCCCGATTCATTATCAGACCGGCTAGGGGAGTTATTGGTACTTGAAGGCGGCGTACTAAACGGCGAAACATGCTCCTCCTCCGAAGCTGCAGGGGCTAGGCCCGAATTTGGACCTGTGCGATCTGTCTTTGCTGGTATCGACGGTTTACTGGGTATCCTCGGTTTTGTCGGTCTCGCCGGGATCGGAGGAGCGGTGTGTTCGGGCTGAATCCGCTTTTCCGGTTCATTGTAATCCTGAGGTCCCTGTAGCGCCGGACTGGGAGGAGGCCGGCGGAAAGCACCATTGTTTGGTATGCTCGCTCTTCGGTCTCCACTAACGCCTCCAAGTGGCGGGGCGGCCGGTGGCGGGGGAGGTGGTTGTCCGTGCCGTACGGGGCGTGAGGATACCGGAGGTGGGGGCGGTGCACGATACTGAGTATTTGGTGACGGAGAACTCGACCGAGAGTTGGAGCGGCTAGAAACCCTAAATGACCTAGAGCGAGGTGATGCCGCCGGCATAGTCCTTGTAGAATCAGATCGCCGCTCGGGCGAGGGTCCTCTTGCATCTAAATTTAGCGGGCTAGGGGAGGTCTTTGGAGAGTCAAACCGAAATCCCGGAGGTGAATGTGTGGGTGTAGATTGGAATGTGCTATGAACTGAAAGTGGTCTCTGCCGTGAAGACTGGGTGAATCCCCGAGGAAGTGTGTGCGCGCTCAAGTAATCATTGCCGCTTGTTGGCTTCGACATCCCACCTCTACCCACTGTTGCCGTAGTCCCAAAAGACTCCCGGGGGATGTCTAGCGAGGCGCGAACGTGGTAGTTGCCGCCCCCGTTGGAATTACGTTCCAGAAAGGGATCGGATCCAGTGTAGGCAGGTCGAAGAGGTGCTTGTACTATCTCGGATCCAGGCGGCGGAGGAGGTATAGGTGGCTTTGGCTTTGAAGCTGTCATCTTCTCAAACCTCGAACGCAACGAAGAAACGGAGGCCTACGTAGCAAGATCAGTTGGCCGGTAAATAATAAGACAAACACTATCGATAGAAAGAGCTTAGAAGGCAGCTCACAGGAGGAGTATCGTCCGGCACATTTTCAGCCATCGCGAGGGTATGAGTTCGAGCTGCAGAGAGACCCAAGGGTCCCAAGGGCTCAGCCTAGGGGGGAGCACCAGGTTAACCAGGAGCAAAATAAAAACCAACAATCCGAAGTTGAACAGTTGAACAGCGTAAAATTGAATGCTGATGAGATGCTCCGTAGGTATGTGGAATAGGAGTAATTTGAGATGAGTTTGAGAAGAGGAAGAAGCCGCTATTGTTGTTGTTGTGCAGATGGGTTGTTGAGGAGAGGAAGCAATCGGGCAAGGGACCAGTGTTGGCGGAGTGGTTAGGTGGGAATGATGTGCAATGCAATGACCAAGGGTTTTTTTTTTTCTTTTTTCCTGGAGCTACTTTTGCTTTTTTACCATGAAGAGGTTAGAGGCTCTGGAGTTTCCACCGTTGAGGCAAGCATTTTAAATTAGGGATAAAGAAGTAAAAAAAAACACAGATCGTTCAGTGTGGCCTCAAAGGTTTGGTTACCGCGCTGTATGTCGGCTGGGGCAAAGATGGGAGGCAGGTACGGGTCCAATACCGCAGCTTTGCAGCCATCTCCACCACCACCACAACCAGTAGAATAATCAAGTTGTGATGTTGTGATAATATAATGAAACGCCGGTACGTATAACGAACCCGGCCAAAGGCCGCTCAGCAAACCGTTCTCTTTTATTCACTCACCCACCGTATAATACTGTAAACGCCGGCAAATCATGGCTGTATCATCATTATTCCATCAAATACGCTTGCCCCCCGCCGACCGTGTATCCTGTCGCAAGGCAAGACCCAAAGTAACTTAAGGTTGAGGTAGAAATAAAGTACTAGTACAGCACAAGAAAGAGTTCCCCCCCCATCTGGAGGGTTTACTCCCGCTGCAGATCCTATCGCAATCCCTAGAATGCTACCTAGTACAGCGCCCGTACCGTAACTCTACACTCTGGCACTATGCTCTATGATGATCTACAATAGTTTCCAGGTTATCGTACCGGTGCGTGCAGTACTCGTACAGGCACGGTAAACGAAAGTCAACCTAGCCCCAACACAAATGAGCCGCGCTTCCACAGCCTTTAACAAGAGTTAGAAGGTCGCCCGCTCAACGGCAAAGGGGAAGAGAGGCGCGTCGATGCTTAAAATTCTATGAAACAACTCGCTTGGCCTAGCACTGTTCTATTATTAGAGTTGGTACAAGTGTGCCTGTGCTCGAGCCCAAGGACCGGTAATCCCCTTATGCCTCCGTACGAGGTGGGTGCCTTGCCCAAAGTGCGCTTTTTTTCATCGTGTGGGAAATGCATTTGCGCTTTTGGGCATCTCTCCTTGTCAAGGCGGTCATAGGATGTCACTCGAATATGATTTTGGGAAAACTGTTGGAGGTCGCGCAGAAGAGGCCGGAGTTTAAGTGTAAAGTAATGGGACTTGAGAATAGAAGAAAGAGAGAGATTGATGCTATCTTGCTTGTTCGCCTATAGACGCGCCTGAGACTGCGGTACTTATAGCAATCTCTACTAGGAACATATATAGATATGACTCTGGTCATTTCCTAGTTCCTCATGTCCCAAGTAGTCCGGCCATAGGCCGAACATATCCGTACCTCATATCACACTGAAGTCATACTTCCGACAAAAACTCTTGATATACTAACCCAACCAAGACGCGCATGCATGATTAGAAAAGAGAGAATGAATGAAAGAATGAAAGAAATTAGAATTCTAGCTTTATGTTTTGATGTATTTATACGGGTTCATGATTCCTTTCTGCTTAGACGTTAGATATAAGATGTTTTTGAAGGAGCGGGAGACTGGTCATACTGGGTCGAAATGGCTCTTCAAGCTCCTCATGATACTTAGTTCAGTCTCGCCTCTGGAGTACTGTACAAATTCCCTCTTCGCAACACCAAGCCCATGCTCGGCACTAATACTGCCCTTCCTCTTCTGTATCCACTCGTAGACAAATGGCTCGAGTACTTCCTCGACGCGCCGATCGTATGATCTCACGAGCACGTTCAAGTGAAGATTGCCGTCTCCCATGTGGCCGAACCCGACAACGTCGACTACCAGCTTATCCTCTCCTAGCAATCCGCGCTCAATGAACCTCGCCTTAACATCCTCCACAAGCGAGTAGAGCTCCTTTAGCGGGATTGAGACGTCGTACTTATATGTCCCACCCCAGTGACCGCAGACCTCCGTAATGCCTTCTCTCCATGACCACAGGTTGCGTGCTTGTGTCTCGTCTTGTGCTAGGATCCCATCGACGATGGTTTCGTCTTCAATTAAGGCCACAAGATATTTTTCTAGTTTCTCGTCGTCGTGTTCTTTATTACTTCCGCTGGTTTCTACGAGGACATAGAATTTGGTTTCCTCGCCCTCTAGCGGTCTCTTTTTTCCAGTGACTTGTGCAACGCATCGTTGGCTTGTGTCGTCCATGAGTTCGAAAGCTGAAAGAATTTCTCCCAACTCTCTTTTGGCTCGGACGAATGTTTCCTGCACTTTTTCGTAGGTATTCACACCGAAGAAGGCCACGTTCTGCGCGTTAGGTCTCGGAGGGCATATTATCGACACTGCAGTAATAATTCCAATGGTGCCTTCGGAGCCAATGAACAGCTGCTTAAGGTCGTATCCAGTGTTGTTCTTTCGGAGAGTAGATAGATCGTCCAGAATTGTTCCATCAGGCAGGACTGCTTCAACACCAAGAACTGTTCCATGTAAACTTCCGTATCTCAACAATCTCAAACCACCGGCGTTGGTGGCAACATTTCCTCCAACATGACAAGACCCCTTAGCGCCAAGGTCTAACGGAAAGATATGCCCCTGATCAGCAAGGTAATTATCCGCCGTTTCCAAAACAACACCAGCATCGCAAACCAAGATCCCCGAAACCGGGTCGAAAGAACGGATATTATTCATAGAGTTCATCGAGATAACGATCTCGTCGTAAATTGGTACCGATCCTCCCACCAATCCCGTGTTACCACCTTGAGGGACTACAGCGAGAGAGCGAGAATTGCAGTGCTTGAGGATTTTAGAAACGTCGGCGGTAGACTTTGGTTTTAGGACTAATCTTGTTTGGCCACGGTACTTGCGCATCCAGTCCGTATTAAAGGCCGCAATGTCGTCCGATTCGGCAGAAAGAACTGGGCAGATTGAACGGAAGTGGACGACATCTTCGGGAGTGAGTTTTGCGAACCGGTTGTCACGCTTAGTGTTTGGATATCTGAAATTGTGTTAGCTAGAACTGGGAAGGGGGGGATGGGAATTTACGACTCCGCAGTTAATCGGACTTCTTTCTTTTGACTGCTAGTAGCTGTAGCGGTCGTCGCAGGCCGCTCATGGGATTCCGTAGTGTTGAACCTCTGCCCGCCCACCCGTAGTAGTAATGGCCGCCGGAGGGGGGGTATTATCGTGCAAGGACGACGAATTACACGGTTGATTAGTCGTGTAGGGGTCATTTTGGAATCCAAGGTGTTTCTCTCGGAAGGAGGGGGAGTGGTTATGATATAGTGGGGGGATCTGCAGGGGGGCAGAGTTTTTTTTAACGATGCTCGAGAGAAGGGAAGGTCAAGGCACTCCAATAGGGTGTCGAGCGTGTTCGCCTAGACCTTCAGTCATTACCAACACCAACTTTCCCGACTAGCAAGAGTATCGTACACCGGCTGCTCACTCGGCTTTGACCTTTTTACTGGTTGGGGCTCTGAAGCTTTGTCTAGAAAATTTGCGCTCCCGTTTAGCTTAACGAGTATTGGGTTACCCCAGCCGTAGAAAGCTTGAGTTTGGCTGTTTGTAAGCCCCGCTTCAATTCCTTCAGGTTCTTAGTGTTATAATCGTGCCAAGGTTAAGTGTGGGGCAACCTTCGCAGTTGTGAAATTGCAAGCAGTCCAAAAACAAAATCACGTAATCATGAAACGATCTTCAGGGTTAGGGATTACTTATTCATCAGTTTTAGTTCAGATTGTTAAGCCTCAAACGCCAAGAGGTGGGGGAAACAATGATTATTGTATTTTTGTCACTTCCGGATTCGGGGAAACCCAGACCCCACCAACGAGCACCACTAGGACTCCTGTATCTGTGGAAGTTTCCAACACTACATTTCCATCTTCATCAGCTCCACTACATCATCTCCTCTATTTTCTATAGCCCCACTCATTTATCCAAGATGGCCGGCTCTTATGATAGAGCCTTGAGTGGTGAGTTTGTCCTAAAATGAAGCACCAAACGGATGAAAAGCTGATACTTAACGTGCCCTATAGTTTTCAGGTATCCATCATACCGCTCCACCAATTCCCATCTATTGATTATCCTGCCAACGACTAATTCGCAATAGCCCCGACGGTCACGTATTCCAAGTAGAATATGCTTTAGAAGCGGTCAAGAGAGGTACTTATGCTCCCCCCCCCCTACGTTTATGCATGCAAAAATACTAAACTTATTAAGGAACCTGCGCCGTTGGCGTTAAAGGAACCACCATCGTTGTTCTTGGGTGCGAGAAACGCTCTGCTATGAAACTTCAAGATACACGCATTACCCCGAGCAAAATCGGCCTCGTGGACAACCATGTTTGCCTTGCCTTTGCCGGATTAAACGCTGATGCCCGTATCCTCGTCGACAAGGCAAGACTGGAGGCACAATCTCATCGACTGACCGTAGAGGACCCTGTCACTATTGAGTATATCACAAAATACGTTGCAGGTGTCCAGCAAAGATACACACAGAGTGGTGGTGTTAGGCCGTTTGGTATTAGTACGCTTATCATCGGGTTCGATCCTAATGATAATGTTCCGAGACTCTACCAGACCGAGCCATCGGGCATTTATTCTGCATGGTGTGTTCTTTTCAACTCGCGGGTTTCCTGTGGAATGTGGGGCTAATATGGTCTTGTGGAATAGGAAAGCAAATGCCATTGGTAGGTCTAGCAAGACGGTTAGAGAGTTTTTGGAGAGGAATTATAAAGAGGATATGGATCGTGAGGAGACCATAAAACTCACCGTCAAGTCACTTCTAGAAGTGGTTCAAACTGGTGCTAAGAATATTGAAATTGCTATTATGGAGCCAGGGAAGGAGATGGAGGTTTGTTATTGCCTACCCATTCATTTTCGAGTGGTGCTGATGACCCGTGCACAGATGATGACTGTCGAGGAAATTGAGGGTTATGTCAAGGATATCGAAAAAGAGAAACAAGAGGAGGCCGCGAAGAAGAAGACCCGTGTCGGCGGTCACTCATCGTCGGCAGGGGGTGCAGCTTCGGGAACTTCGTCTTGATAGATACTTGTGATAGACGGGGGAAAATAAAACAAAATATTCGTTAATGCTTACGCATTGGGAGGTATTTGATATCCAATATGATTGCCTCTCTCTTGAGGAACATTTATAATACTATCGTGGCAATGGGGGGTTAGGTGAGTTTGTTGACTTTGAAGGCTCTCAAACGGAGTTACAGGCTCACCCTTGGTTCCACCCTCCCCTGAGCGATGCCATCGATATATGATACTCTAGTTAGGGATGGAAAAGCAGGCACATAGGACTTGCTTTTTTCTAATTGGAAGTATGCTGTGTACGGTATACCGCGGCCGGAACTGCTCGTCGTATACTCCATAACTATTAATTTTTTCCTCGCTCGGCGGTGTTAGTGTGTATCATGCTTAGAGGGAGATGCTCCCATACTCTAGGCCAGGATTCGGAACAAGTTTGCCCCATCTGATTGACAAGAGAGGGGTGACATGGAATGACCGGCCGACCTTCCAAGGTCATTTCTGCAGCCTATTCCTCAATACGATCCACATCAACTCTTCCCACAGAGCTCTATCCAGGCATGGGATCGTTAACCTTCAAACATGAGTAGCTAGTACAAGGGCCAGGCACGTTTCACTGGAGTGTACAGGGTAGTAGACTAGGCTAGATATAACGTTGGTACATTCGTGATGCCTGACCATAAAGTTGCCTACAATACCCTGAATGAGATTACCATAAAATAGTGCTAATATTGTAGCACTTCTATGTTCTCACTAATCAATATCCGGGTGCCTGTCTAAATCCTATCTTGCTCCTAGCCTAACCTATCTTGTTAATCTTTGGCACTGGTATATTGGCGGATCGCTGACCGGCGGTCACAAGATCTCTTTGCGCGCGAAGGAATAATGACAATGTCGATAATTTTTCTCCTCCTGTGGACGCACTTTTATCTACTCCTATAATGTTATAGCAAATGGGCAGATAACCGCTATCTCTGGAGTATTTGCCTGACACACTTCTACCGTAAAATCTCGTCCATGACGAACACGACCACGCTGAGTAATATGGCCTCTTATTGGCTTGCAAATGCTCTTTGAGACAAATTCATGCCACAGTCGCTGCCGCCATGTGAAGCCGACCACTCACAGCAGCATATTTTGGCCATGACGAGCCCTGGTTGTGTTCGTTGTGGACGAGATTTTGCGGCATTAGATTTATTTGACAGTGCCCTGGTTTAACACACAGTAGTGTTCTAAACTGGGAAGTCAGTTCTGTCCTATGGGGATCTTACCCCCTCCTCCCCCTCCTACGGGTGTTTAGCTGAAGGAGGGTGAGGAAGACCACTGGCCCTACCAATAGTTTCATTTAACATCTTAGATGTACGCCATCACTGCCTAACCTGCGGTTGCAAAACCGAGATCCGTATTGGCCTTACTACTTACGACTAGTAATAGTAGAAGGTATCAATTCCACATATGAACTAGAATTGAAGTGACGGAGGGCAATGTGAATGGGAGATCCGCTTCCTCCTCCTCCGGAGCGCTGTGAGTGGAGTGGGAGTATCCGGCGAACAAAAAGAAGCTATGGGATGATTGCCCATCCATATAGTACAGTAGGACTGGTGGCACGATGCATTCTTATGGCTCTCGTCCCTGGGGAATAAATTTATCGTAATAGAACTAATGATACAAGATACTGGTTATGCTAACTACCTCAACAGTATAAACAACTCTTTTACAGTGCTCGATTAGCAATAATAGAAAATGAAACAAATGAAGACTGCAAAAGAAAAAAAAACAAATACAGAGAAAGGAAGAAAAGAAGAAGGAAGACGAATGAACAAAACTGAAACAAACTACTGCTCAAAAAGAAAAGAAAAAAAATTATCATACTTGTTCAAATAGTTTCCACTAATGCAAAACCAAAGTCCATTCTCTGTGGGGGAGGATAGCCTGCATATCAAGCAATCCTACCCGTTGTTGTCGAATTGAGGAGCAAAATCTATGAAGCAGCAAGCTGTTGGGTTGGTTATCAAGAGAAATTGGAGTTTAGGTGGCGAAAAATGAAATGCAGAAAAAGTGAGGAGAAATGGCTTCAATAGTGGAAGGTGAAGGATTCTGTTTTAGGGTAATATGGCGCCAGCTGCCTACTAATATGCCTCAGAGAAACTTAAAATTGAACGCGTGCCCCGGCACTTCCTGTAGCATGGCTTCACGATTAGACAAGACAACATGGCCAATTTCTCAAGAGCGAACAAGTAGAATTAAATGTATAATAGGAAAACAAAGCAGAAACCCAGAACGCCATAACAATACAAAAGAGACCTAAACCTAATATCCTATTCCGCTAGTGCCCGAGGGCTAGGAT
Source organism: Tuber borchii (assembly GCA_003070745.1). Lineage (NCBI taxonomy): Eukaryota > Fungi > Ascomycota > Pezizomycetes > Pezizales > Tuberaceae > Tuber > Tuber borchii. The sequence goes on along the minus strand of NESQ01000144.1, from coordinate 135,955 downwards.
TCCACTGCCGGAGGCGTTGGTGGTGTAGTCGCTGCCCTTGTTACTCGGAATCGTTACCATCGACACATTCCGGGCTGACAATGAAGGCGCACGTGAACATGGTTCAGGTGGTGGGTGGGAAAAACCAAAAAACGCGTCGACAAGGAACGGGAGTGGTAGGAAGCTTGAGGATCCTGTGGAGAGCGGGGCCTGGTGGTACTATATATGCTGGGCGTGTGGGTACTCAGGCCCATCTGTGCTGGCTATGACCGACGCGTCCGCGGGGACACTATGCCACTCCCCGTAACCTCCGAGACAGCGCCTGAGCGCTCGAGTGATATCCTATGCGCTTTGCCCAATTGGCAACGGGTTTCTCCAACCCAGCATCTTTTACTTCAATGTGCTGTAAAACTAACACACACAGCATTGTTTAGATAAGAGAGGAACATAGAAAGGGGGCTGGGGGGGAAGATGTAGAAAATCTAAGAACTTTAAGTTCCTCTACACTTGCGCAACTAGCTACTCACATCAGGTGGGCCGTAGGGGCAGCCAAAATGATGCCTCACCTTGCCGGGGTTGTGTCCTTTACCTTAATATTTCTTCACAAGATTCGCAAGATGTGATGAGCTTATGTTGGCAAAGACCTAGGGCCTGTTCGGTTGGAACGGTTCCGTTCCGTTCCCCCATACAAATCGTCCTTTTCCTTCCGTTTCAAAACGGAGGGAAGGCCATTTTCACAGCAGAAACGGTCGCCCAACGGAACGGTCCGTTCCAACCGAACAGGCCCTAAGGATCCAGTTCAATTTCCAAGAATGTGTAAAAGCGGAGAAGGTGGGGGAGTATAAGTAGACAAAGGGAGTTTGTTTTTGAAAACTATAGTTGGTCATACCTCTCAGATTCACTTCTAATATATATGATGAGAGATATTATACCATAAAAGCCAAGCAGAAAAGGCAACGACGGAGTCAACAAAAGTGCGCAGGGGTTATCAGCAAGGAATTAGAGAAATTTAGAGGGGAAAATTGCGAGAGATGAAGCAGGAGTAACACGTTAAAGTGGAGTGAAGGCAATTTTGGCGAAGAAGCTACTCGTAGGCAGGGGGGTTAGAAAAGAAGGAAAAATGAGGCCCCAGGGTTATGCTTCTATTTTCTATAAGACTGTTCAGGTTATTTTTTTGCTTTACCATACTTAGTGGGGCTATTAGAACAGGTCTCCTCCGAATACATGATTCAATTCCAAGAACGTCGATCGCTCTTGGCCTAAGTCCTACAGAATCTGGATCTACATTGTACGAGTAGGGCAAACCTATTTAATACCAGCGACCCTCAGACTTTCCCTCCCGAATACCATCAAGGTTTCAACCTTTATCTCTCACCCCAATACAGTAATAAATGATAACACTAGCAAACTCTCTAGAATTACTTAGCCAAAAAAATTGAAAAATTAATGAAAAATTAGAGAAAGCAAACCAGTGACACTGCTAAAATCACGGATTTTTTTTAATTTTTTTAAAGGAATTATTCATATAGCCTGTGTTGCTTAAAATTCATTAGCAAATCTCCATCTTAGGAAATTCACAGGGGTTTTGCCTGCCAAGAACACCCCTGGAAATCAGCTTTTATAAAAATCGTGTTTTTCTGTGCCTAATATTTCCCCAAAAATAAAGAATAAATTCGCCTAATTCCAGTTTAACTTCTAGTATTATTTCTATATTTTTTAAATTTTTTATGGTAGTGTTTTCTTCCTTAGGAGATGAGAATGGTTTTCTTGGCAAAAGGCGAAACATTGCCGTTGGCTGGCATAAAAAAACATTGATGGTATTTTGTAGGGAGGGCCCGGGATTCGCTGGTATTCTGTAGGTTTTCTCCTTATCAAGGACCTCAGGGTAGTTGAGTTTGCAATTGAGCTTGGGTTAGTGGAGAAAGTAACCTTACGTCCCGGAGCATAATTTCAAGCTTAGGCAATCCCCCGAATAGCCCTGGTCCGCGTTTGTGTTACTCCCACTTTATCCGCTTGAATAGGCTACGGAGGTACAGCCCATAAGTATTGTATGTTACACAGCCACCTCACGCATAATCCTCTGCCTGTGTAACATACAATACTTATGGGCTGTACCTCCGTAGCCTAGTCTTGGGGTATTAGGACATCACTCCCCCATGCGGCAGTGTACCCTTTTCGCCAAGAATCAATTCCTGAAGAATCTTGTGTGATGAAGCCTTCATGCATATATAGGTGCCTTCTCTGGGTTTCATATCCTTTCCGGTATTAGAAAGTGGGCACCGGAGGCCTTACTGTCTGAGGATAAATAATAAACAGCACGACAGGCGAACTCTCAAACTAGAATATGACTAGACTATAGGGCAGGTATAATCGGAACTTTGTTTGCCCATCCTCATTCCAATTCACTAGACAATAATTATTTTATATTACTCCATTCATGTTTTATGATGAAATAACCTTAATCGTTCCATCGTTTCCCACACCCACCTTTTTCTTTCCATGCACCGTACTCGAGTATGTCCCCATTTGCCTGCGCGCTTCCGTAATATTAATAAAGGAAAGACATGACTACTGTATTAACTCGTATAAGAGAGCAGTGTGATATGTAGTCTAAGATTTCCTCCTCTGGAAAAGGGACAAAAAACACAAAAAAAAAGGTTCTTTCCGAGACAAATAAAAAGAAAAACACACCCGACCTTACTACGATAAGAGAGGCAACTCCGACGTCTTAGCACACCGCTCTCTTATACGAGTTAATACGGTATAACTGTCTCCGTCGAGCTTCCTAACTCAAGAGCAAATGCAATCGCTATAGACCTTCGATAAACTTCCATCGCCACTACAACACTTTCCACTTTGAGCAACTATCTCATCTATCTTTGTCCGTTAACTCTAGCACTTATAGGGTTCCCACGCGCGTTGCCTTGGCCAGCGCACACAACTCAACCTAGCTGGGTAGGAAAACTCTGCTTGGAATTGGGTGTTCTGCACTCTAATTTCTCTCGTATTTGCTTGTCCGCGATTTATTGTTAGCTGTTTAAGCTTCAAAGAGAGACTAGAATCAACACTATCAGATCCCGCTATCAGAACAGAAACACGCCTCATGTCCTGGCCTTCCCTTGGGAGCTCGTACCAAATTATGGGTCGTACCATCAGCTGGTCGGCCTGCTGGAGGAGGAGATAAGCCGCGTCTGCTAAGTCACTCGTATGAATGGGCTGCACATAAAAGTAAAAGCATCCGAGTCAAGTTGTGATATACTTTTACAGTCTCACAGCAGGAACAGCATATATGGGGCGCATATACCCGCACTGTAGGCTAATTAACTATACGTCGGCCTATACCATGCAGGACCTAGGCTAGGCAGTCCTCTCACAACCTAATCTGTCGACAACCCCGCCATCACACACCATCATCCGACGACTTACATGTTTTCCGCGTTCATGAGACTCCTCTACCGTAGCCTTCAGCCTCAGCCCGATCCTGAGGTTGCTGTAGTATCTAGTTTATCAAGCGCGGACAGGAAAGAGGAGTTCCTAAATATTCACTAATCAAGGGGCAGTGTCTCACTTCGGTTACTAGAACTCAGCCAACCACTTTTCGCTCGTGCTTCCCTGCATGGGCGAGTGATTCCCTATGACCGCTGTCCTACACCCCCCCATCTTCCTTGCTTCCTCCTGCTAGTAATGAAGAGGGGGCAGTTGGGGATGCAAGATGCGAACGGTTTCGCTGATCCGATAGTCGATCTTTCCAGGTTTGGAGATTGTAATCCTGGTTTTATTGTCCCAGCTGAGCAAATCTAGTAATTTGGCTTGCCCCATAGAGTTTGTTTACCCGTGATTTGCCGAAGGCATCTGTGGGCAGGAATACCAGTACCGTACTAGTACATGTTCTTTTTCTTCCCCTTCCCGATGTTTCCTTGAGTGATTTTTTGGCAAAAAGGGAATAAGGTCGCTGGTATCCGCAGATCAAGCCGGATGATACTTGCAGAAAGACCTCGTGGCCATCCCCTGGGTTTAAAGGGTGGGAGAATAAAACTGTTGGCAAAGGTTGGATCTTTGACTGAACGATCGAACCTCACGCCAAGACATCTAATTCCCTTTGTTTATCTTCTACTTGTATTTCTGATTTTTCTTCTCTGTTACGAGTAGTTGCTTAGCTATTTTAGTTTCCTGGTAAGAAAAAACAAAAAGCTCTTTTTTCTCAATTTGACTGCGGCTGCTAGATAAACTTAAAAAAAAAAAGCTAGTTTACATATTTCCCTAGAGCTTCATCCAGTTTTTACTTAATTAACTTTATTTATTTATTTAGTGTAATGGGGGGGGGGGCGGGGTGGCGCCCTCCCGTTCGGGAAGCAGAGGGGAGGGGTGCTGGGTGCTCGGGCGATCGTAGTTATGATGGCAGAGACGGAAGTAGGGGTCGGGAGTCTTGGAGCATCTTGGCGGCGTGGAGATGCACCCGAGAAGCGAGGCAGAGAGGAGGGGTCTTCAAGGGGGGAAGAGAGGGGGTAACTTATAGGGTATAGTTGGGTTCTTAAGAGAGCGGTGGTAGGTTTTCTTATATCTTTTAATTGTCTTTCATTGATTTTCTTATAAGTGGAGAGTAGCTAAACTAATGGTAACTGGAATGAAGCACAAGTTGGTGGCGGGGAGTGATGAGGAGAGCCGTGAGCCCCTATCTATTGCTCTGTTCACCAAGGCAATACATCTTACTAACTGGGGTACTAGTCGAAGATATCGCAATGACAAAGCAACCTCTCGGGTGCAGATTATCTAAGGTGGAATGGTCCCTAAAGCTCCCTATCCTGTTCCTATCACTAGGATACTTCGTCTGGTTCACTATAAACCACTACCCTCAGTATCCGGACCATCCCCACCACAGCTACCCCCAACCACAAAGCCCGACCCAACTCCCGAAAAAACACCACAACAACGGCGGCCACAGTACCCACGGACCTGGTCCCCACTGTCACCAAAATGGGGACTACCCATTTAGTTCTTGCTCAAAGAGGATAGACCCTCCTCCTGACCCCCGGCCCATCTTTGGACGATCAGACCTGACGCTGGCCGAACAGGAAATGGTTATGACTGAGTCCATCAGTAATACCACCATTGCCCAGTGGTCGTACTACTATACGCATGGCAAGCACCTCGCGGGGACGAATAAATCCATGGCAGAGTGGACACGAGATAAGTGGATCGAGTATGGGATTCCGTCGCAGTTAGTGGAGTACGAGGTTTATCTAAATTACCCGGTTTCTCACTCCCTTAGCCTAGCAATCGATGGCGAGAAGGAGTTTGTGGCGGGGCTGGAGGAGGATGTTCTTCCCGAGGACCCAACGACAGGTGCGAAGGATAGAGTTCCGACCTTCAATGGGTATTCGAAGAATGGGAGAGTAGAAGCGGAGTATATTTATGTTGGGTGAGTGCTTCTCTTGTTTTATATCATGCTCTCGAAAGTGGCTAAACAACCGAGTGGCAGGATGGGTGGAAAGAGAGATTACCAGAGATTGGTTGACCTTGGGGTTGACCTGAAAGGAAAGATCGCACTTGCAAAGTACGGTGGAACCTTTAGAGGCCTTAAGGTCAAGTATGCCCAGGAGCAGGGAATGATTGGTGCACTCATGTACTCTGACCCCGGAGACGATGGAGACATCACAGAGGCGAATGGATATGCCGCATATCCCGCTGGCCCAGCAAGGAATCCGTCTTCGGTGCAGCGTGGATCTGTAATGTTTCTGGCTAACATGACGGGTGATCCGGTTAGTCAGATAAATCTCTACCCTGTCATATATGTGCAGTGTTAAAACTGAATAGACAACCCCGGGGTACCCTTCGAAGCCTGGCGTCAAAAGGGAAGACCCATCCGAGTTCATCCCCTCAATCCCGTCATTGCCATTATCATTTAAAGATGCCCTCCCGTTCCTCCAGGCGCTTGACGGATACGGATTGACTGCCGCGGAGGTAGATAGACCTGGCTGGACCGGAGGCCTCAATGTTTCCTACTCTGTCGGTCCAAGGCCTGGAGCTGTTATTAGCCTTTCGAATGAAGTAGATTATACATACACTCCCATATGGAACACTATCGGCATTATCAATGGGACTATCGAGGATGAGGTTATTGTTATCGGGAATCATCGAGATGCTTGGATAGTTGGTATGTTGCAACCCTTTTCTTCAGCACCCAGCTGCGGTACTCATCCATTCAGGTGGAGCCTCGGATCCCAATTCTGGAACGGCAGTATTAGTAGAGCTATCCAAGGCATTTGGAAAACTCCTGAAGCAGGGATGGAAGCCTAAGCGTACTATGTATATTTCCTCTCACGGTATTTTATAGAGCACTTGCTAAGTGGAATAGCGTTTTGGCATCCTGGGACGCTGAAGAATACGCATGTATCGGGTCAACAGAATGGGTTGAAGAATTCGCGGCATGGGCTGTACCAAACATGGTCACGTATGTCAATGTTGATGTAGCCGTTTCGGGACCACACTTCCGTCTTGAAGCTGTGCCCGAGCTGTGGGGCCTCGTTGAAGGCACAATCAAAGACGTCCCATCTCCAAAAGCACCGGGAAAATCTATCTATGACGAATGGGCTGCAGACGGGGGTGAAGCTGGAGGTAAATGATTCTCTGGTACAAAATATATGGACAGCGCCTAACATCGTTTCAAGTCCCCGGCGCAGGCAGCGACCACGGAGTCTTCATCCACACGTCGGGGATCGCCGTCGTAAGCCTCTTCTCCTTTCTAGCACTTTTCCCGTAACAAAACGCCTCGCTAAATGACCTAGATTGACTTCGGTTTCGAAAACGGTCCCAAGGACCCAGTATACCACTACCACTCCAACTACGATAGCTACGCTTGGATGACCAGATGGGGCGATCCATACTTCACGTACCACTCTACGATGGCGCAAATCGCCGCTAAGACCGTCCTACGGATCTCCGAGAACGTCCTCCTCTCCTACAACGTCTCTACATTCTCCACAGCCCTACAATCCATGCTCTCAGACCTGAAAGGTGAGATCACGGTCGCAGGAATGACGCTGAATGTGTCACCACTGGAAACGGCAATTGGTAAGTTTACGACTGCTGCTGGGGACCTTATGGCAATTAAGGAGGCATTGGAGCCAGGTGAGTGGGGTGGTGAGCAGGAAGCGATTGTCAATGAGAGGTTGGGGAAGTTTGAGAGGGGGTTTATAGGCGATGGATTGCCAGGGCGGGTGTTTTATAAACATTGTAAGTTTTCCTCTCCCTTTTTTAAGAGAGGGCTGGCTAGAGCGGGAAACTGATGGAGTAACTTAGTGATTTATGCACCTGGGGTGGAAACGGGGTATGCGCCGACTACACTCCCAGGGATCACAGAGGCGGTGAGGGTGGGTAATGTGGAGGAGGCCACAAAGTATGTGGGAATTACTGCAGCAGCGATTGATGAGATCGCGAAGTTCTTGGAGGGGTGACCTTTACTCTAGAGTGACGATGGGAATATGGATTTTCACGGGGTTTCCTTTTGTTAAGGCGATAATGTATGTGGTATGTGTGTTCTTGCTGCATTGTAGGACTGAGAGTAGTAGTCACAATTTGTCACTCGGGATGTTTGAAATTGTAGGAATTTTTGCGGGAACAGTACTTGATGACTTGGGGAGGACATCCGGGTGAGCTACCTGTAATTAGGTTTCGAGGTCCCTGCCAATGAGGTGATTGTAGCCCATACACAACTTTGCAAAATTCTCTTTATTGCTAGGATGCTTTCTCACACCGCAAGCGAACTGATAATTGAACCCGAGTCTATCGGGGGTTGACAGGTAACTATTGGTGGCGAAGCATAAGCTTAGTATCTGTATAGGGGAAAGACTAGTACAATAACTAAAAATTGATGCTTTTAGTTTTAAAAGCCCATTTGGCCAACACTTTTGCGGAGCTACCTTTAGTAACTTCTGAATCCACCAAAATCAGCTTTTAGGGCCTGTTTGGATTCAACGGTTCCGTTCCGTTCCCACATACAAATCGTCCTTTCCCTTCCGTTTCAAAACCGAGGGAAGACCATTTTCACAGCGGAAACGGTCGCCCAACGGAACTGTCCCATTTTGCCAAACAGGCACTTAGAAAATATCCCCAGCAGAACTATGGCGAGGTTGTCCCCGAAATTATGTTTCTCATGATACTGCGGTGAAAACTTTGAGGCCCAGCCCTCAGCAATAGAGAAGGGCCGATCTGAGGGGAACTTACACAGTACATAGCTAGAAGCCGGTCAAGAGTGCTCTGGTAATTTTTATATAAATCCTGCGCTCCTGATCTCTGATATAAGTTTCGTCGCCGCTTGGCTTAAGTTTATTCGGAGAAAAAACCCCACTTTTCGGAAACGGAGATTTTGTCTTGTAGCAGAAGATTATTGATTAAGTTAATTGCCCAACTAAGAGAGGCAAGAACAGTATGAATACATCCCACTTTTGTGGCTATGCTTGGATGACCAGATGGGGCGATCCACACTTCATGTACCACTCCACGATAGCGCAAATCGCCGCCAAGACCGTCCTGCGGATCTCCGAGAACGTCCTTCTATCCTACAACGTCTCTAAATTCTCCACAGCCCTACAATCCATGCTCTCAGACTTGAAAGGCGAAATCACGACCACAGGAATCGCGCTGAATGTGTCACCACTGGAAGCGGCAATTATTAGGTTTACGACTGCTGCTAGGGACCTTATGGCGATTGAGGAGGCATTGAAGCCAGGTGAGTGGGGCGGTGAGCAGGAAGCGATCGTTAATGAGAGGTTAGGGAAGTTTGAGAGGGGGTTTATAGGCGATGGATTGCCAGGGCGGGTGTTTTATAAACATTGTAGGTTTTCCCCTCCCTTTTTAAGAGAGGGCTGGCTAGAGCGGGACACTGACAGAGTAACTTAGTGATTTATGCACCTGGGGTGGAAACGGGGTATGCGCCGACTACACTCACAGAGGTAGTTAGAGTGGGTAATGTAGAGGAGGCGACGATGTATGTGGGAATTACAGCAGCAGCGATTGATGAAGTCGCGAAGCTCTTTGAGGGGTGAACTGTACTCTGGAGTGACGACGTGAATGTAGATTTGCGCGGGGTTTCCTTTTATTAAGGTGATAGTGTGTGTGTGGTATGTGTGTTTTTGCCTGTATTGTAGGGATAAGAGTAGTCACAATTTGTCACTCGGGATGTTGAAAGTTATGGAAATTTTGCAGAACGGGAGTGCGCGATGACTTGGGATGAGAAGAGCATCTGAGCGAGCTAATTAGGCTCTGAGGGCTTGCTGACGAGGGGTGATCGCAGCCCATATAAAATTTTGCAAAGTCCTCGTTACTCTTACTAAGATACTTTCTCACACCCCAAGCGAACTAACAATCGAACCTGAGTCTGGGAGGGGGGGTGACGGGTGATTCCCGGTAGGAAAGTATAATAACTTCTGTGTCTGAAAAGGGGAGAGAAACTTGTAAACCCCCTTGGGTCGGCCCTTCCCCATTGCTGAGGTCTGGGCCTCAAAGCTTTTATCGTAGTATAATATCACGAGAAACATGATTTCGGAGACAACTTCACCATAATCCTACTAAGTATATTTTCTAAAAGATGATTTTAGTGGATTTAGAAGTTACTACATACATGGCTGGAAGCCGATCAAGAGCGCTTCTGTAATTGTTATATATAAACCCTGTGCTTTCCATCTCTGATATAAGTTTCGCCGCGGCGGCTTGGCTAAGTTTATTCGGAAAAAACTTTGCTCGGAATTGGAGGTTTTTGTCCGCAGCTGAAGATTATTGATTAATTTAACTACCTAAGAGAGGCAAGGACAGTATGTATACATCCTACTTTGGTGATGTAAGGCATTGCGTAGAATTCCAACCCCCACGCATACCCTCATACCGGTAATGGAGAGTGGGAAGCTTACATCAAGCTCTCCTGTTTCTCAATAAACCCACAAGCATAGTCTGCCGAGTGAGCTTTAATGACGCATACTCCAACCCCTGCACTGCCGGGTAACCCAGGACTGCTCATGTGCACAACAAAGGACGAGATTGTCTCCTCGTCGGGAAGGACTGCCTTAGCGCAGTCGACTACAGGCACGCAAAGCAGGTCAATAAGACAAATACTAGTACGGTACGGTACTTTACTCAAATAAGTTAAGATTAAAAATGGAAATTAAAAAAAGAAGAAAGAAAAGGTGGTGCTGGAACGGTCCACTAGTATCATACTAGGGATGTACTCGAGTGGTCGGACTGCCACCGAGTGCAGAGGAAATCACGTGATCTTCAATCCGGCTGGCGTCGGGAATGGAAGATCACGTAATTGACTCAGCACTCGGCAACATGAGTCTGCTTCATCATGAACCTCAAACCAACCATGTGCCTAGTAAACTAACGCTTCGATCCAGCTCAATTCACTACGCCTCCGCTACTAATCTCAACCAAGCCCACAATCCAAAAACTCCTCTGCGCTAGAGTGATAAACCTCGCCCTCCCCTTAACACTCATGTTAGGAAGGCGCTATTTTGTCTTTTTAACTATTTTCAATTGATTTCCTTAAAAAGGTAGAGAATGACTAAAGTAGTAGCGGTTCCGATGAAGAGCAAGTTTGGGGGTGTGAACCATGAGGAGAATTGTGAACCCCTATTTGTTGATTTATTCTGGAGGTAGTATTACTTACTAACTAAGGTGTTAGTCGAAGATACCACAAAGCCAAAGCAACCGCTCAAGCGTAAGCTATTTAAGACCAAATGGTTCCCTATCCTACTCGTAGCGTTAGGCTACTTCGTCTGGCTCGCGGTGGACTACTTTCACCATCGCTACCCCCAATCACAAAGTAGAATCCAACTCCCGGGAAAACACCAAAACGACGACTACCCATTCATTCCTTGCTCAGAGAAGATAGGCCCTCCTCCTACTCATCGCCGGCCCGTCCCCGGACGCCCAGGCTTGACACTAGCCGAGCAGGAAACGATCATAACTGAGTCCATTAGCAATACCACCATTTCCCAGTGGTCGTACTACTACACGCATGGAAAGCACCTCGCAGGGACGAATAAGTCCACGGCAGAGTGGACGCGGGATAAGTGGATCGAGTATGGGATTCCGTCGCATTTAGCGGAGTATGAGGTTTATCTGAATTACCCGGTTTCTCACTCGCTAAGCTTGGCCATCGATGGCGAGGAGGAGTTTGTGGCGGGGTTGGAGGAGGATGTTCTTCCCGAAGACCCAACGACAGGTGCGAAGGATAGAGTTCCGACTTTCCATGGGTATTCGAAGAGTGGGAGGGTAGAGGCGGAGTATGTTTATGTTGGGTGAGTGCTTCTCTTATTTTATATCATGCTCTCGAAAGTGGCTAAACAACCGAGTGGCAGGATGGGTGGAAAGAGGGATTACCAGAGATTGGTTGACCTCGGGGTCGATCTGAAAGGGAAGATCGCACTCGCAAAGTACGGTGGAGCTTTCAGAGGCCTTAAGGTCAAGTATGCCCAGGAGCAGGGAATGATTGGTGTACTCATGTACTCTGACCCCGGAGACGATGGAGACATCACAGAGGGGAACGGATATGCCGCATATCCCGCTGGCCCAGCAAGGAATCCATCTTCGGTGCAGCGTGGATCAGCAGCGTTCCTGGCTACCATGGCGGGAGATCCGGTTAGTCATATAAAAATTTCCACCCCTCATCTATGTGCAATGTTAAAAATGAATAGACAACTCCGGGATACCCTTCGAAGCCCGGTGCCGAAAGGAGAGACCCATCCGAGTTCATCCCCTCAATCCCGTCATTGCCATTATCGTTTAAAGATGCCCTCCCATTCCTTCAGGCTCTTGACGGATATGGGTTGACTGCCGCGGAGGTAGATAGATCTGGCTGGACCGGAGGCCTCAATGTTTCTTATTCAGTAGGCCCTAGACCTGGAGCTGTTATTAACCTTTCGAATGAAGTGGATTATACATACGCTCCCATATGGAATACTATCGGCATTATCAATGGGACTATCGAGGATGAGGTTATAGTTATCGGGAATCATCGAGATGCTTGGATAGTTGGTATGTTGCAATCCTTTCCTTCAACACTCGGCGGTGGTACTCATCTATCCAGGTGGAGCCTCGGATCCTAGTTCTGGAACGGCAGTGTTAATAGAGCTCTCTAAGGCGTTTGGCGAACTCTTAGAGCAGGGATGGAAGCCCAAGCGTACCATGTACATTTCCCCTCGTGGTATTTTATAGAGCACTGGCTAAGTGGAATAGCATTTTGGCATCCTGGGATGCCGAAGAATACGGATTGATCGGGTCAACAGAATGGGTTGAAGAATTCGCGACATGGGCTGTACCGAACATGGTCGCATATGTCAATGTTGATGTAGCCGTTTCGGGACCGCACTTCCATCTTGCGGTTACGCCTGAGCTGTTTAGTCTCGTTGAAGGCACGATCAAAGACGTCCCATCTCCAAAAGCACCAGGAAAATCTATCTATGACGAATGGGTTGCAGACCGGGGTCCAAGCAGAGTTAGAGGTATATGACCCTCTGATACAAAATACATGGACAGCGTCTAACACTATCTCAAGTCCCTGGCACAGGCAGCGACTTCACGGCCTTCGTCCACACGTCTGGGATCGCCATCGTGAGCCTCCCCCTTCTTTCTGCTATTCTTTCTTGTTAGAAAGCATCTCGCTCAAGTGACCTAGATTGACTTGAGCTTTAAAAGAGGTCCCAATGACCCAGTATACCACTACCACTCTAACTACGACAGCTACGCTTGGATGACCAGATGGGGCGATCCATACTTCGCTTACCACTCCACGATGGCGCAAATCGCCGCCAAGACCGTCCTACGGATCTCCGAGAACGTCCTCCTCCCCCACAACGTCGCTACCTTCTCCACAGCCTTACAATTTTTTCTCTCAGACCTAAAAGACGAGATCACGATCGTGGGAATCACACTAAATGTGTCACCATTGGAAGCGGCAATTAGTAGGTTTATGGCTGCTGCTGGGGACCTTATGGCGATTAAAGAGGCATTAGAGCCAGGTGAGTGGGGTGGTGAGCAGGAAGCAATTGTCAATGAGAGGTTGGGGAAGTTTGAGAGGGGGTTTATAGGCGATGGATTGCCAGGGAGGGTGTTTTATAAACATCGTAGGCCTTTCCTTCCTTTTATTTATATTGAGAGTGGGTTGGCTAGAACGGGAAACTAATGGAGCAACTTAGTGATTTATGCACCTGGGGTGGAAACGGGGTATGGGGCGACTACACTCCCGGGGATCACGGAGGCAGTTAGAGTGGGTGATGTGAAGGAGGCGACGAAGTATGTGGGAATTACTGCAGCAGCGATTGATGAGGTTGCAAAATTCTTGGAGGGATGAACTTTACTCTGGAGTGACGGTGGGAATATGGATTTGCCCAGGTTTTCCTTTTATTCAGGTGATAATGTGTGTGGTATGTGTGTTCTTGCCTGTATTGTAGAAATGAAAGTAGTCATACTTTGCCACTCAGGATGCTTAAGGTTCCGGTAACTTTTCCGGCATTGGGGGCGCTCGGTAACCCGAGGTGGGAAGAGTGTGCTATTTGCATGCCTGGTGGATTGAGTATGTCGAGCAGCATCCAATAATTCCAACGGGCTGTTGATTTGTGAACTGTTGTTGTGATGGCCAATCGGTGCTATTCCAGTCCACCAGGCACGGGTGGAAGGAATTTGTTACTTCTCGCCGAGTGCAGGAAACCCCCCACCTCTTATGGAGAACACTTAGCGGCAGTTGAGCCTCTTTCTAGCCCCAACGTGTGATTACGATACGACCCGAGGATTTTTCAGATATCTTCAGATATTTGTGGGCATCTGAAGATGTCTGCTGCCTAGAGACAAAATATTTACTAATCAGACGGCATATTCCAAAAGCCTGCCGGCGCTGCTAGGCATCCATGAAGCCCGCAGGCTTCCTAAGCCGATTTCACAGTTTCACTTTGACCTGGATAGGCCGGATTGAATATCTACAGGCTATCCGCAGGCCGGCCCGGAGGCCTGCGAACCTGCTCCAATTCATCGCCATGGAACCGTACGGCGCGGTGGATTCCTTGATCTCTCTCTCCTAACCTGTACGTGGGCATCCCCCAGTATGGGGGTTTGGGGACTCCCTCTTGCTATTATTCCTCCACAGGTCTTCGTAGCGATTAAGGAGCTATGTCATTGCTGTGTACTGTAGGCTTTTCGAATACCTCCCGGGGGGTGTTTGTGGCCGAGTTGGTGGGGTATACACTAGTTGTTGGCAATTCGGCGGTGCCAATGCGGCGTCTGCCTGGAATCTTTGTGGTCTCTGGGTACTGTACCTACTATAGCATATCTTGGTGGTTTCTTTGGTGGTATGTTCTGTATTATTGGATTGGTCACGGGATGAATGTGAGTAATTAGCTGGTGAGTGGCATGGAGAGGATGTATAGTAGGCTTCCCGACCCTCCGTTTCAACGGTTATCCCTTGGGGGGTCTGAAACAGTAAAATTCGTTGCCAGCATGCTAATCCTGCTTCGGGAGCACACTACCCCAGATCAGGCAGCAGCTAAACTATTTTAGTACTTGAATGCCAGCTTTTTAATGTTCAAGTGACTCAGCATCATAGCAACCATCAATCCCCAACGAATCACAGTTCTTGGGTTCTGTCCAGAACGGGACTAGTATGCTGGCAACGAATTTTACTGTTTCAGACCCCCCAAGGGATAGGGAGAGGCAGCATGCATGCTCAAGTATCAGGTATACCATCGTAGTATTCATGAAGGCGTATAATTTATGGTAACCAGTCTCCTATCTGAGATAAGGTCTTTATATAACTTAGTTATTAACAGTCACCTCAAGAAGCCTTGTACTATCTTGCACCGCTCATCCTGTATCCAAACAAAAGTCTATACAATTTATCCGTGGCGCAGGGGAGAGGGGAGAAATGGAAGAAAAGAAGGAAAAAAATTGCTTAAGGGGAAATGGGCAGAGACAAGAATTTACAACTAGAGAAATATTAAGTGATATAATAGGATGAAAACTGCAAGCTATAAACTAGAAACATCTCGCAATAATAGAACTCCCCTCCAGGAACAAAAGCCCAGCAAAGTTTGTAAACAGAAACTCATAAATACTCGCTCGATTGTGTCAGAGAATCGCAGAGGAGGTTCAGGTGGGCGGGATTATATGTGTGCGTTCCCGTCTCATGGGATTTTCCTCATCTACTAAGGGTGATGTCCAAGGGTAGTCGCCATGAGTAATATACTTCGAAAGGGATGGGTGGTGGTCGTTTGCATGGGATGATGGATCATAGGGCTTAAATGGTACTGGGGGTTACCACTTTGCGAGACTGTAGCAGTGCTACGACCCTCTCATGGCCCTCCACAGTTGCAATCGAGAGCGGCGTTCTGCCGAAATTATCTGGTGTGTTTGAGTTGATGTCTTCCCGTTCGAGTAGTATTTTCACCACTCCCTCATTTCCAAACCAAGCGGCGTACAAGAGCGGTGTTTGGCCGCTATTATCTGGCTTGTCAGGCTTGATCTCTTCCCGCCCGAGTAGTATTTTCAGCACTCCCTCACGTCCAAACAAAGCGGCATACGAGAACGGTGTTCGGCCGTGATTATCTGGCTTGTCAGGGTTGATCTCTTCCCGTTCGAGTAGTATTTTCACTACTCCCTCACTTCCAAAACAAGCGGCATACGAGAACGGCGTTTGGCCGTGATTATCTGGCTTGTCAGGGTTGATCTCTTCCCGTCCGAGTAGTATTTTCACTACTCCCTCACGTCCAAACAAAGCGGCATGCGAGAACGGCGTTTGGCCGCGATTATCTGGCTTGTCAGGGTTGATCTCTTCCCGTTCGAGTAGTATTTTCACCACTTCCTCATGCCCAAACGAAGCGGCATACGAAAATGGTGTTCGGCCGAGATTATCGGGCTTGTTGATGTTGACTTCTTCCCGCCCAAGTAGTATTTTCACCACTCCCTCATGTCCACAACTAGCGGCATAGGAGAACGGTGTTCGGCCGCTCTTATCTGGCTTGTCGGGATTAATTTCTCCCTTTGCGAGTAGAAAATTTACTGCTTCCTCATGTCCGTTACGAGAAGCCCATGAAAATGGTGTACAACCAGAAAAATCCTCCCCGTTGATATCATAACATCCCATCTCTATCAAACCAGCTACAACTTCAACAATTCCGAAGAACGATGCGCAGTGCAGTCCACTAAACGGAAGCCAAGTATGAAAACGCTGAAAATCGAAATGCTTTATTTGCGTTAGAAGTAAGTTAGTCAATACCTGGCTATAATTCTCTTTTAATAGCTCCAGGGCAAGTGATCTCGCGCAGTCCGAGAGCTCCCTTTTCGCATGTATCCCCCATTGTACTGAACAATACTCTAGGAACGGCGTATTCTGTGTACCAGCCGAAGGAGCGGTTGAAAGGGCTTTGACATGTTGGGAATTCAGATAGGTCAAGCAGATTTCTGCCATTGCTGAATGAGCCCTACTGAATATATTTGGATGAGCCAAAAAATACTCCTGGAGAGTAAAGTGGACCAATCGCACAGTTGATGCTTCCTTATCCACAGTAATAAGCCCTTGACAACTGCTAACCAATGTCGATATCGAAGGGACGTTGCCAGTGCTGAAATCAATGGAGCCTAGCTCGACTGCTAGGGCGTAGCAGAGCTCATCCGCCCTCAATGGCCGTTCTGCATGAGTGATCCACATCAATGCTGCCATGCCGAGTCTCGATTTATCCCCAGTTTGGGCTTTTATCCGTTCTATCGTCCCACTGTAAACATCTCCTAATTCTAATCCGTTTATCATTTTACTGAGCCGAAGCCGTCTCCGATGGATTGTCGACTCATGTAGGATCGCATCCATGTTTAATGAAACCAATAGAAACCTAGGTTCATTAGCAAAAAGTGCGGGGAAGGATTCCCAGTATCCTTGCGACTACATACATTTCCGACATATTTTCCGGAATCTTCTCCATAATTTCCGCTTCTAGGCCCTCGTCCATCGCATCTGGAGTTTCATCCTCGTCCAGTCTAGCACGAAGGTATGCGATGATATCGTCTTTGATAGGGCCCACAGACACACTTATCACTCGTCCAGCAAGGCGCTTTTCAATCTCTGCCCGAATATGAGGCCTCCCAATGATGAATATCCGTGTGCGTGGAGACTTCTCGAGGATTTGCTTCAGCGAATCAAGGAGTTTGACTCGATGCACCGCCACACATTCGTCCAGTGCGTCAATGCATACAAATGTGCGCAGTTCGGACGTGACGGCCTGTAGCATCTTAACCATATCCGGAAGTCGCGGTCCCCGGCCACCGATAGCCATTCTCTGCCCTTGAAAGGCCCGCGATATTTCCTCTGGAACATTTGCCAATCCACCAACAACCTGCTTCAGCAAGGAGCCCAGCATATTGGTCACGGACTGCTCCTTTCGCGCTGCGAAGTCAAAGTAAAAGCACGCAACGGCTGTGTTATTCCCCGTTGCCTGATCACACAACCTATCCACTACCAGCGAACTGATACCGCGGCTTGTTAGCACTGAATCTCTTACTACTCTCCGCCGAAAAGAGTTCTCGTTACCTGATAAATGTCTTGCCGGCCCCTGGGGCTCCATAGCAATATAGGACTGCGTTATCGCCTTCACCCTCACCTTCGCCACGGCAGTCACTCCAGGTTTTGAATTGTTCAGTTTTCATGAGCCATTCCCCAACATTGTCGACGCGGTGCTCTTGAATATCCCGGTGGCGTATCTTGGGCTCTAGTGGTGATAACCAGGCTAGGAGTGGAGACCGATCATCGGCAATGGTACAGTTGTTCCATATATTATTAAAAGAATTTGTATTATTGAAGCTGTTGGTGTTATCGTGGATGGGATATTGAGACATGTTCTGCTCTTTTGTGCTTGCACTTTTGTAGAGGAGGAGTTGTTGATTATGGTCGGTTGATGGTATTCCTAGAAGCTGAAGAGGAGTGCGTCTCACTGAGGAGAAGCGGGGTTCTCTTGGCGTAAAACCCGTGTTGCAGATAATATGATACCGGTAGTACAATACCACTCCATAGCGCCGAAGAGAGTCTATACAAATGACCATCTACAAAAACCCTACAGCGCCGGCAGCAGAACAAGTACTACTAGATCTACCGGTATCCCATAGTCCGTTGGGTGCTGCACCAAGACATATTGTTAAGAAAATAACGAGAATATTGAAAGTATCCTCCTTTAGCCAGAAATAAGGTATTAGGGGTTTAAACTGAGACCTATTCCACCGATTTCCTGGGCGCACCTACGGACTATAAGTATATATTATATTTTATAGCAATACCCGGAGAAGGCATTTTCAAGCGATGTGTTTTTCAGGGTCTTGTCACTGCGGGGCAATTTCAACCTATATAAAATTTTGCAAAATTCTTGCCACCCCCACCCGGATGCTTTCTCTCACCCTAAGGGCTTATTCGGGTGGCACCAAAGCAATAAAACTATGGGTTTAGCAACTATGCATTTCTCCCTGTTGCCCCAGTTGAAAGGGGGAGTTATGGAAATGATCGGGTTTGGACTGTGCTCCATTGTCTTGGCGGTAATGATGGTTAATTTCCAACCCCCCCATAGAAGGCGGTGAAAATATTTGTATCGATGTCACTAACTACCGTGAAGGTGAAGTGTACTCGGGTGTATGGGTATTTCAGGACCGGTTACACAAACATTCATATCCCTGCCAGCAATACAGTGTCTGATGTGATAATATCGTAAGTGGCAAATTTGGTTGTGGCTACCAAGAGTAAACCCAGACTACTTCTCCAATACTACTTTCCACCATAGTGGTGAAAGAATAATCATCTTTCAAGTTCATTATCCTCTATACAGTGACTGTTAGCACTGAGTATGCAGCAAAAGGGAGTTCGTGAACGGAAACCCCGGGGTGGTCGACCCCAAGAAACCACCCGCGATGAACATTTGAAGGTAATTACCCTTCGCGATGCTGCAGGTTGGAATTGGACCCGTATAGGTAGATACCTTAATATCAGCCGATGCGGCTGTGAAAAGGTACGTATATTTACTTTACTAGTGTGGCAGATATAGACTCGAATACCTATCACCAGCACCTAGGTCAATAAGAAGAAGAATTTGTTGACTCCAGGTTAGAATATTCTCAGATAAGGCATATGACAGATATATCTATCAGCCGCACCTGTATACAGAGAGTGACATTGCAACTAACAGACTCTATATAGATTTACAAGAGAGCTAAGGAAAATGGAACGCTATCCAACGTCCACTGCTCTGGCCACCCTCCCATATTTGACGAGATTGAAAAACAGTGTTTATAAGCATTCGTTACATGGGATGCACGAACATGCTGACTCAGTTGGGATGAAATTTGTCTCGAAATGGGTTATTCCTGTTGTCCACGAACAGTGAAAAGTATAATGGAGTCAATGGGCTATCATCGCCGTGTGCCTAGAAAAAAATTTGATATCAGACCAGCGAATAGGCCTATCTGGATTACCTGGTGTCAGGCACGTTTGAACGGGACCTATGAGGATTGGGTTCGTGTTCTGTGGACAGATGAGTCAAGCTTTTCTACGGCGGGCTTTGGAAATAGGCCATGGGTAACACGGAAGCCAGAAGAAGAGTTTCATCCTGATTGTATTGATGAAACCTTTGAGTCTGGGCGTGATACTCAAATGGTTTGGGGAGGATTCTGCGGCACTATGCGGTCTAAATTGGTTTTTATTCCACCCAAAACAAAGGTCGATTCTGTCCCCTATGTTCGGAAAGTGATGTACCCCCATCTCATCCCTTTCTGGCATCGCTGTTGCGAAAACTATGGGTGGGTCACAGTAGTTGAGGATGGTGCGCCGGGCCATAAGGGTTTTGCTACTAAGTATCGTGAGCAAAATGGTGTTGAGATTACAAAATGGCCGGCCCAGTCACCAGACCTCAACTTAATTGAGGCTTTATGGTTGGATATGGAGAATGAGTTGGGAGAAACTTGGGGCTGGATCGGGGATCTTGGAACATTAGAAGTAGCGCTCAACGCGGTTTGGAACACAATCCCAAAGGATAGCCTTGAAGGCCTAATTAGAGGCATGCCAGCACATTTACAAGCGGTAATCGATGCTGAAGGGAGACCCACTAAATATTGATTTCAGTAGTTTAATTTATATCATTTTTCAACTTAGTAAACGTATTCATAGGATATCACTCCTAGTATATCTGCTTTAGGAAGTGGCACTCACTTTTTGCCGACACCAAAAATCCTCATAGGCTATCACTCGAATTTCCTAATCTGGCTTGGTCTGCATGCAGATATAATGGAGGTGGTCCAGACTTTTAGCTACCCTCTAGTACACGATGCTCAGAATATAACTTTAAGACTTAGAGATTAATTCAAGCTTGCGCTATTCTATCTAACAGGAGGGGGGAAACTGTCCTTTAAATACCCTTTCTCCATTACACGAGCACTGACTCATACCAAGGAAATCCCTAGAAACTACTAGAATACAATAGTATACTTAGTCACATGACTGTGTCACATGACACGGTCATTTGACCAGAAAGGAAAGAATAACGTAAAAATTAACACTTCCCCTACGTTTTCATTCCTAGTCTAACTGAAAAACCTTCAAATAATACCTTCGTCAATCCCTTTGTACGAATATCTGCCAAATTATTTTCAGTTTTCACAACAACCATCTTTATCTTCCCCTGTTCCCTTAACTCTCTTGTGTAATGATATTGAACATCGATATGTTTCGTACGGTCGGAAACTCCCGCATTCTCCGTTAGCTTTATGGCAGCTGTGTTATCGCAATGTATGATTGATACTATGGTGATTCCCATATGTAAGAGTCCACGATTGATCCATACACTTTGACGTGCTGCAAAGACGAGGGCGACATATTCGGCTTCTGTGGTAGAGGTGGCAATGGTTTTTTGTTTTTTAGAACGTCATATTACTGTATGTCCGTAGGTCTGAATGATAAGTTCGGTAAACGATTTTCTATCATCGAGGTTAGAAGCGAACGATGCGTCACAATAGAGTTGTAATGGTGTGTCGTTCTGGTTTTGAATGTATCGTAATCTGTTCGTTTTTATACCCTTGAGGTATCGAAGTACACGTTTGGCGGCTAATAGGTAGGTATTTGTTGGTTTGGAGGAGAACTGACTTAGAAAGGCCGTAGCATGGGCAATATCCGGTCGAGTGGTGACAGCAGCATATATCAATGATTCTATTATGAATTGATATATTTTCAGATCGCATAACTCGTCATCGTCTTTAGCTTTGGTCAATGTCGAATGTGCTTCAATTGGTGTCGCTATAGGTTTTGCTTCGGTCATGTTATGTTTGTCTAACATTTCCAAGATATATCGTTCCTGGTATAACTGTATTCCATTATCCGAGGTATCGATTTGCATTCCGAGTAGTAGCGATGCTTAACCTGAGTCAGTACATTGAAAGTGGGATTAGAGTTGATTAACACATTCGTTAACAAACTTAGTTTTTCCAGTTATTAGAATATCATCAACATAAACGCAACAAAACAAATTTTTGGAAACAAGAATACATGGGTCGAAGTCGGTAACCGTAAGGTTTAAGGTTTCAAGTGTTTTGGTTAGTTGTTAGTACCAGAGACGAGGAGACTGTTTGAGTCCATACACCGCTTTTTTCAGCTTCCAGACTTTTTCAGACTTTCGAAATCCTTCTGGTAACTCGAGTTACGTTTCGCAATTGATGTCGCCATATAGAAATGTGCTTTTGATATCAGGTTGTCTTAGGGAGTAACCACGTTGGACCGAGATGCTGAGTAGCATTCTGAGAGATTCCAGTCGTGCAACGAGTGTATACACTTCTTCGAAGTCTTCCCCAGGTATCCATCAGCAAAAAAAAAATCTGTCTTTTGTGCTCCACGGTGAGCCATGTCATTGAGTTTTACTTTTTGGCTAATCGCGAGTGACCCTGATTAATCATGATGCTTCCGATTGTGTCCCCTAATAATCAGATACAAATCTTAATTTTAGCAAAATATGAGCTATTTTTATCAATATCTCATAGACATTTTACATTACAAAGTTGTATATTATGAACTCAAATTTCTCAACTTCGATATGTAAAAGGTCCGTGAGTTCTTAATAAAAATTGCTCATATTTTGCAGAAAACAGATTTAATATCATCTTCTTTAGTCAAACTAACGGGATTTTTAATATCGCGATCATAGGACTCACGATATGCCAAAACGTAAAACTCAACGACATGAGGCACAGGGGGCAGGCTGTTTTTTTGCTGATGTCTGATTAAATCCTTTGGCACAATATCTTGCTTTTCAGCATTCAATAGTACCATCTTTTTTGACCTTAGCCTTGTAAACCCATCGTCCGGTCAATACTCATTTGTTGTTTAGTCTATCGACTTCTTCCCCCACTCTTCGTTTCTCCAGAACTTCAATTTCCTCATTCATCGCTTTCTGATATTCCTCTTTTTCTTGCGTTTTCATAGCGTCTTTGTAGTTGTTAGGATCTGGTATATGATACATCAGTCCAGCTATCTCGTTATTGTCAGCAAGATAGAGTTTGTTTTTCATCTCTTTTATGTTTGCCACCAATCTTTCGTTTTGTTCGATTAGGACTTATGCTTCATCATCGTCAATATCACTATCTTCAAGATCTCAGTTGTTTTCATCATAGAGTTTCTTGACTTCCTGCAGTCTTTGAGCTATATCTATTCTTGCTCTAGACTGAGAACGGATACGTCTAGTCGATTGTGGATGAGTCGGTGCTTTTGATTTGGATCGTTTGCATTGGATCTCATCGTCAAGCTCTTTACCTTTTTCAGTTCGAGTTCATGATCGTCCAGTACGTTGTTGAGTGACATTAGGATTGGTGTGTGCGGTAGGTGTTGGTATCTGTGTAGGAGATTCAGCAAATTCACCTGGAATGGTGGGTTGAATGAGTGGTTCTGGTGTGGTCTGCCGGGATATAGGTGTTTCTTCATCGGTCGATCCTTCATATCCTTCGTCTGTTGGATGTTGAAAGTATTCGAACGATACCCCTTTCGTCTTTATGAACTTTATGTCCCTGGCTTCGGTTATTGTATGTCGCTTTGGTATGTATATGCGATATATCGTAGGATTGGAAGTGTATCCTACTAGGTAACCTTCTTCTGATGTTTGGTTGAACTTTCCTCGCTTCTCAGCTAGGATGTGTACCATAACATTGGTGAACCAGGGATGTAGATGACTGATTGTGGATTTCGTTTCGTTTAGTCGTTTGAAAGGTGTTGTTTTTATTTTCAAGTGCCAATGCCGGTTGTATAAATAGAGAGCTGTGGAATATACCTCACCCTAGAGGAATTTCCTATCTCCTGGCATCATACATCTTACCATAGTTTTAAGAGTACGATTAATCCTTTCAGCGACTCCATTTGATTCAGGGTTATTGGCGGGAGAAGTGGTGTATATGATACCTCGGTTAGCGAAGAAGTTTTTGACATTCAGGTTAATGTATTCTGTACTATTGTCACTGTGAAACCTTTTGATTCTTTTACGGAAATGGGTTTGCACTAGTTCCCAGAAATGTTATATGGCAGTAGATGCTCCATCTTTTGACTTCAATAGGTAAAGCCAACAGTACCGTGTGTAGTCGTCAACAAAGGTCATGTAGTACTCATTTTTGCCTAGAGTAGGAATTGACATACGTCCGCTTAGGTCTGAATGAACTTTATTGAAGGCGGCTACTGTTGAGATACCAATAGATTTGGGTATGGTATGTGTTGACTTGAATTTGCTGTATGTGTCACAGTCAAAGTACTTGGGGGCAGAGATGAGATTCGTATCCTTGTAACAATCCTTTATCACACTCAGATGTCCAAGGGCTTGGTGCCATTCTTTGTAAGAGGAAATCATAACTTTTTCTTTGCTTATCTTAACACTCCATAGTCCATTCTTTCTTTCCGCCACCATCAATACTCTTCCTTCCTTCTCATATTTTCTCAATCCTTTTTCTCCAACCACTCTAACTCCTTACTTATCCAATCGGGATTCTGATACCAGTGAGTATCGAAACGAGGGTACATACAGGGTTCGCTTAAGGACCACTGTTTGTCGACGTCCATCCAGCAGGCACACGTTGATTGTTGCATCTCCGGATGCAGTTGCCTGATGAATTCTTCCGTCTGCTGTTACTATCGTTTCGGAAGAAGGGGTCAGGTTTAGGAAGTTACCTGAATTGGGTGAGAGATGGCTCGTAGCTCCTGAGTTACATATCCAACTCTTTGTGACTTGATTTCTATCACTATCATCGGTAGGGGTTCCGTCTTTGGTCATTAGGATGGTGACTATTGCATCGGTAGTTGCTGTCATGTGTGATTTGTTTCCTTTTTTCTTCTTCTTCTTTTCCCATTGTAGACTGCGACATTTTGCGACCGTATGGTTGTCACATTTTTACCTTTTGACGTGCATCAGTTGCAATGCAACTTAGGTCTAGGTACGTTCAACACTTTTTCTTCCTCCTTACTCTCTGTTTTTTCTGCTACCCTTACGAGGAAGTAATCATGAACGTCGACAAATCGGGTAGTCTTTCTAGCTAAAAGAATATCGCAGAGGTCAGGATGTATATCGTTTACAGAAAGCATGTAAACGGTTCCTTTTACTGCCTCAGATTGAGTTCAAGCTTTCATTACCGTTCGGAATTCGTCGGTAGTGCCGTCAGTTTCTTTGTTACTGGCACATCATTGGGCAAAGCGGTTCCAAGCTGTTTCAAACTTGGTGGTATGATCGGAGATGGTCTGATTGGAGGAGAGTTTGATCTTCCAGATAGCTTCCAGAAGAATCATGTTAGTAGCCGGGGTTTGTTTGTCGAATCGGTCCTTGAATACCTGCCAGACATCCTTGGAGGTAGGACTTGCTGATATGTTAGCATGAAAGGTGGAATCAACGACTTGGTAAAGAAAGAACTTGGCTTGTTTGTCTTTTCTTGTCCAATTTTTTATGGCTATTGTATTAGTGGAGGGTCCCTCGGTGGGTGCTTCAGGTTTAATGGTTTCACCAGAAACTACTTCCCAGAGGTTGAGAATGTCGAATGCAACTTCCCAGGCGTCAGCCCATGTTTGGTAGTTTTCTTGACCGTATACTAGTTTGGGATAGTCTTTGGTTGAGATAGTAAAACTGGATCGAGTATTTTCTGAAGACATTGTGAGGTGTGTGAGGAGTTTATTTTAGTTGAGGTTTGTTGTTTCGTTGTCTTGTGTTGTATAGGTCGTATTCGTCGTCTAGGAGTACGTTCAAGCAGTAATTTTTGAGCTCAGTTCGGTATCGGTCGCAACAGATAAAGTTGAAGTGCTCAAGGAGGTTTGAGTGTACTCTTAGGTGAAGACAATGACAACAATAGTACCACTCGTAGGCATCGTAGTATTCTCTAGCCACGGTGATAGCAGGTATGAGAGGAGGAGAATGGTATAGCGTTATGCTCTAAAAGATTGTCAAAAGTCTTTTTGGTAATCACTCTGAGTTTGTGAAAGACTCACAACCCCAGGCTTATAACCTGAAAATATTTGTATCTATATTACTAACTACCATGAAGGTGAAGTGTATACGATACTCAGAATATAACTTAAGACTTAGAGATTAATTCAAGCTTGCGCTATTCTATCTAACAGGAGGGAGGAAACTGCCCTTTAAATACCCTTCCTCCATTACACGAGCACTGACTCATACCAAGGAAATCCCTAGCAACTACTAGAATACAATAGTATACTTAGTCACATGACTGTGTCACATGACTGTATCACATGACACGGTCATTTGACCAGAAAGGAAAAAATAACGTAAAAATTAACAGGCGGGACTCCTTCTCAACTCCGTGCTTGCATGTGCTAGCATATTTTAGCCGATCCCAGAGAGCGAAGGAAGCGAGAACTAGAAATAGGATCACACTTAAGAAAACGCATGTCTCCAATAGATTTGGTAATATCAATCTTCAAATTGCCAGAGTCCTAGTAAGAGTCAGCCTTGTAAATCTTTAGAACGCGGTATGATATCGATATATGCCCTACCATAACTGTGGCATTGAATCATCCGAACGGTGGGCATGATCTTCCAATTTCCAGGCCCGATTGATATACAGTCATGTCACAAAAGTCCTGGCACCCTGGCTAAATTTTACCGTGCAACTTGCTCCATCTCAACCACCACTGATGGTGGTCAAAGCAGAAATGCAATCACAAGAAACAGAACCTTCTAATTTCTACTCTTGACCTCTAATTGAGGCTTAGAAACTGGTAAATTTAGGGCATTCCTGTCCCATCACTCAGTCTGAGGGTGCCAGGACTTTTGTGACACGACTGTACTTGGAATTTTTCATTAGTGGCCACACTGGTTATTATTTATTTGGATAACACACCAAGTGATCTCGATCTTGGAAAGTCCATCGTCTTGTGGGTTTGGGTTTGTCAGAAGCTTCATTGTTTTGTATTGCCTTGGGCGCCCTCCGGCTATAAACATTGGCAGAGGCATTAAGACAGCGAGTAGAAAATCTACAAGGGGGGGGATTGCTTCGCTGCTAGAAGAGGAGTCAAGTGGAGACGTTTGGCAATGAAACGGGACATGGCTGTATGGGTGTGATTTTGCTCGTCGGCTGGTGAAGCTGAAGGGCCTTGTTACTTCTGGTAGAGTGCCGGAAAACTCCTACCTTTATACCCTGCTTAGCCCTAGTCGAGCTTCTTTCTTTCTTGCCCAACTGAGTTATGTGTTCGGTTTTTTCTTTCTTCTCCCTCCATAACAATTTTCCCCTCTTCCAATTAGTAATACAAAATCACCAGCTCGCTTAGGTCTCTGCTCTCGCCTTCATGATACTACCCAGCACTGACAATTATCCTCAGTCCTTCATGCCCCGCCCCCGTCCTCTATAAACTATAAGCAAATACTTTGCGATTTTTGTCACTTTAAAGCCCTCTCATTGGTCGAGTTTTGGATTTGCTTTTTGAGGGTTAGGTATCGGCCAAATCCTGAGTCTCTGATTGGCTAAGAGGTTTAAAGGTAGGCCAAATGTGATATCACTTTTCAAAGAGGTTAATGATATCATACTATTAGAAATAGATGATAAAGGGGTCAATGATGTCATAGCCTGAGTATGGCAGGTTATAAAGAGGTCAATGATACTATATTACAATTGCTAACTTAAAGAAAGATACTAGAATCAATCATACTATAATAGTATTGTTTCATACAATTCATAGTAATACTACAATTAGTTTCAAACTATAATGCTAGAGTACAATAGTTAGCCTATACCATTTACAGAAAGATTGGTAATATGGTAGTACTATTACCTAGTGTATGAACTAGTCAATAGTACAATAAACTGTTATAAGATCTGTAAAGCGATCAATAATATCATAACTATTTAGTTGACTTTAGAAAGTATGTTTTGGTACAACAATACTATGACTAAGTGTCAAAAGTTGTTCAAAAGAGCATAATTGTATCTTAATAGTATTCTGTACATTACAAATAAGTCGATACTCCAGCATGATCAATGATATCATAATATCATGGTTACTCATGATCTAAGATAAATGATATCATAATATTACTATTGATTTGGGGTCAATGATGTCATAACAGTAGGAAAATATATTTACAAAGAAGTTAATATTATTATAATATTACTTTAAGAAGAAGGATATAAAGGACAATAATCCCTACAACCACCACATTCCGAGTTCAGTTGATACTTCAAGTCAACCTTTCACAACTCAACACACATACTACTACTTTTCATAAGACTTCTTGATTGTTCCTTTTTACACATTTATTCCTTCTGAAACAATATTTCTTACACCTCCAGAATAGTTCTATTATAACTATATTCTTTACAACTTTTCTTTCATGGCTTTCAACTATCGTGATAATAATACTGCTTATATTTCCTGTTTGATCGAGTTTACTATGAGAAATAGTAAATCTAACTTTCAGAAGATTTTTACTTCTTCTTTAAGTTGTATAGACTTTCAGTTTTCTATATCCGAAGATATTGTTGATATGGATGAACTACCATGTCAATTGGTATGCAATGTTGGCGACTTGCTTCCAGAGCCTACTGAAGGCTCAGTTGGAGTTTGTACAGGATCACTTTGTGATTTTGGAGGAAGTATTGGTATAAAAATCACAGTAAGCAATGTAAACGAGTAAGTTAAAGCATTTTTTGTTTTCTCAGATATGAATGTTTTCTATTCAACGAAGGTTTATCATTTTTGCTAATTAATGAAACAGATTTCCAGGAAACCCTACTGAGTCAGAGTTCGATAGTCATGCACCACCGATGGTACCAGCAAATATATTCATTGTCGGAAAGACTGTGCAAAGTCATAGAGCTTCATCGGTTACTAGTTCTTTAGAATCTATAGGATGGAGATGTTTCGATATTAGGACTGAATCTTACGATTGGGAATCACGAGCCCGAAAGTCCTTTACAATTCGGTGTTTCTTAAAGGATCATTCTCGATGGCAAAGATTTAATATTCCTGATATTAATAATTTGGTTCAAATTCAGGGAAGACTAATTGGAAGGCTTAAACATAAGGATACTCAGTTTCAATATCTCTGTTGTCGCATTGAAGACTTTTCTGTATTTGGTTCTCAACCAAAGTCCGAAAGGCCAAGTATGTTAGGTACTGCTCACGATGGTATCTCTCAGACCAAGAAGGGACTAGCAGCTGGCACTACCCAATCTCTTCAACCAAAAGGCTGGACTGCCCGATCTAAATCTCGAATCATACAGCAAAACTCAGTTTCTAAGCCTCATACCTTAAGCGATACTCCCTCTGCATCATCTCAGCCTCTTTCTCCATCTTTACCAATTGATCACAATAACAATCTCTCTCCATCACCAAAGTGATCATATTCCCAAGCCTTCAGTTCTGCGAATGATGATGATCTTTACACTCCTCCAACGATTCCTTCCAATAATCCTCAAGTTCTCTCCCCAATTACTTCTAGCCAACCAGAATCGCCAATCCTCCATTCTCAAGTCATATCTGACAATGACTATATTCCTTCTTCACAATTACAGTCTTCCGATGAACAACCCCGACGATCAAATCGGCCTCGAAAACCTAACTCAAAGTTTTTTCATTAATAATTAAATTTTAATGATCTATTGTATACTTATTCGGTTTCATATATAATATTTTCTTTTCTTCCTCTATATTTTTCATATATGATATTCTATATTTTCTATTTTCTATTCTTTATTCAAATAAAGTTTTTTGCTTTCTTATTCCCCTATTTCTACTCTAATTTATATATATTGCTTGCATGATATCATAATAAACTTAGTATTCTATCTTCTTAAATTATATTACTTTCTTAATTGTCCAAATCACTATTCCAGTTTCCACTTAAACTTATACATGAAAACATGTTTTAGTATTATATATTTTGAAGCCATAATAACTCGTTCTATTTCATTAATTGTACCAGTATTTAAAAACTATATGAATCATTTCTACTTAGAGAAGAAACCTCACACTTCCCACTCAAGGAAGAATATATACGGATTGTAGCTCTTCGATCTAATTAAACTGATTACATTTAATATTAGTTATATAAGATAGCTGTGAAAGACAACTGAATATATAAAGACAGGTTTATGCCCACCTTTTATGAAGATTGAATCAAACCTTGATATTAGTTATTATAATTTTCAAGTTGCTATAAAGTTTAAAAGGTTTGCCAGCCTGAATAGATCATTTTGGTATATATTTAAACTAGTTACTTTACTTAGAGAGATTACTAACTATATATGATAGAAATACGATACTCGTTGAAGTTCTTACAAAAATGCCACCTACGAGAAATATACGAACCCGAGCCGAAATTGCCGAAGCAAACCAAGCTTTAATCACACGACGAAGACAGCGACTCTACGGCTCTCAAAACATCTCCATTCCTCAAGCAAATACTATTGATTCAAGATCACATCAGAGTAAGTACTTCACTTAGTTATATGATATAGTATATTTTCACAATAAATTACCTCCTTAATGATATATTCTCCTGAAAAAATACTAAGAAGTTATTTAGGTTCAGAATGGTGGAATATAGTACCAACATTAGCTATTCAACAGTTGATTAATAATTGGAGCCATACATGCTCCTGGTGTGGAGCTGATCTGTTAACTACAGAGGCAAATGGTTGGTGTTGTACTAAAGGAAAATATATTGTTCCAGCATTGCCACCTTATTCTTCCGAACTGAATCGAACGATTGACTCTAGTCAAAACCTACTGGGATCCCAATCGCGTCGTTTGAATAGCATCTTCGTATTCACTTCCATTGGTGTTACTGGTGGCTTTCGGCAATTACCCATACCTTCGAATGTGGCAATAACTGGCCGTGTTTATCACCAGTTACACGATATTACCCAGGGAAGCCTATCACTCCGATGGTTTCTTTATGACAAGCAAGAACACAACAGAGTAGCTACAGAACAAGGAATCTCCTCTGAGTTGGTAACCAAATTTCGTCAAGAGCTAGTTACCCGAAATCCTTTTATTGCTCAACTTCAACACTCCTTTGATTCCAGGATGACGCAAACTCTTACTGTGGAATTGCGAGCTTTATTAACTGGTGGTGATATTGCAGCACTTATTCATGGCAACAATCTTCATCAAGTCAATCCTCAAAGCATTCTCATACACTATAATGGAAGCTTAACTCAACACAAAATCAATATTCTTTCACCTTTTTACGAGCCTTTACAATATCCGATATTCTTTCCAGAAGGGACACTAGGCTGGTCACCAGATGCTCCAATGAGTCAAATCGGATGGTATCAAGGACTTCTCACAACTGAGAAGAGATTTCTACAGTTTGGTTGTCTAACTGGTGAGTATTTAGTGGATATGTATTCTCGTGTTGAAGATGAGCGACTATCCTATATTCGACGAGCTTTACAACAGCAAATGAATCAAGTTGAAGAATTTCAGCAATAAGATTCTCAAAACCAGCATCGACATAACTATCTGGAATCATATTCAAACCGAGGAATTGTACTTCCTGCATCTTTTCTAGGGTCTCGAGCTTGGGCTACCTCAGAAGTAGCAGATTCATTAGCACTTTGTCGCTCAAAGGGAAAACCATCCTTTTTTATTACGATTACAACAAATCCGAATTGGCCTGAGATTAAGCAAAAGCTTGCTCATGGGCAAACTGCCTCAGATATACCAGTCATTGTTTGTCGTGTTTTTAAAGCACGATTAGAAATGGCTATTAAAGTTATACGAAAACATTTCGGCAAGATTGTATACCTTATTCGAGTAGTTGAATTTCAAAAAAGAGGTTTTCCTCATGCCCATCTTGTGGTTAAGGTATGTAAATTTGGTTTTTTCAACCTGTCAAAGTTTACTATTTTGCATTTGAATTTAAGTTTCCCATATATAAAGTCTGTTTGTAATTAATAGTTATTTTCTCTATTTAGACACATCCAGAACTACCCTTCGAAAAAGTGGATCAACTGATATCTGCACGAATGCCTGACCCGAATACTGATTCAGAATTGCACCACATTATTACTCGATTTAACTGCCATCCGACAACTCACCTCTCGATGTCCTATAGTCGATGTAATCGTAATGGATCTTGTGTATGGGGATTTCCTAAAGACTTACAACCTTCAACAACCTTAAACAACCATGGCAGAGTATGCTATAACCGTACCAAGGAGGAGGATCGCTATGTCGTATCATATATGCCTTTTCTTAGCAGATTGCTTGAATGCCATGTAAATGTTGATATTTGTTTTACTGTTAATGTTTTTATATATCTGTATAAGTATCTTTTTAAAAGGCCTGATCGGACACTATTCAATATTATGTCAGATGAATTTCATGATGAAATTGCTGACTATATTGATGCTCAATATCTCTCAGCTTCTGAAGCAGCCTGGCGAATTCTTGAATACAACATCTCAAGAAAGAAACCCTCGGTCAAAGTATTATCTATTCATCTTCCTAACCAGTATCTCTCTCAAATGTATCGAACAAACAATAGTCAATCGGTGGCAACAACACTTCTTCGCCACTTCGCCAGACCCCAAATCCCGAATCTCAAAACCCTGCTTTATACCGAGTATTATGAAAAATACTGTCTATATCAAATGGCCTCAAACTCGACACAAAATTCAGCAAGTCTTCGTCCTGATGATCTCTTAGAGATGCCAGATCGGACATTTCCACAGCAAATCATTCGGGTACGATCACGCGATGAGGTTGTCGCCCGAATTCGAACTGTGTCTCCTCGAACTGACGAATTGTTCTACCTTCGTGCTTTGCTCTTACACAAACCCGCTATCAGTTTCGAAGACCTCCGATCTGTGGGAAATATGATCTATACCACATTCCAAGAAGCTGCTTCTGCTTTAGGTCTATTCCAAAATTCTAACGAGGGACAACTAGTCTTAGCTGAAGCTACTGATAATTTCACCTCCCCCCATCACCTTCGGTTCCTCTTCTGCCAGTTACTTTTAAATTTTCCTATAAATGCCATTACACTCTTTGATCTCTACCAAGAGCAGTTAATGGCTGTGTTATGGGGTAACTAACTCAAAGGAATAGAGAAAGTTAGGCCGGGTCGTATTCGAGGTAACGGAGGGAAGTCAGGAAGGCTCAGGAGATGATGGTTCGATAAAGGTAAAGTAATAAAGTAGAAGTTCTCGAATCTTTTAAATTTGATAACTTGTTATATTGTTAAGGTCTCTTCTCCGTTGCTTGATTTTCTCAAACTCCGGGGAATAGCCCTTACTACTTATACTAAATTCTCGCTACTTCCAGATTCCTAACAATCATGTATCTTTCTAAGATTTCAGCTTCGTCAAAGGAAGTGCGAACACTCTTTGACCCTGAATAATTGCCCCACTCGAACTCAGAGAACTCCCGATATCTATTTCATCTGAGGGTGTCCCCACTCCACCAGTAGATAGTCTTCGATCTCTTCGTCCTAATAGACTAAGTTCATATATGTGGTCGCAATGCCAACATACCAATAGTCTTTTATCGTGAACTATCGAGTGATCAGTTCGAATAGTCAGATAATAATACATAATGCATAATATGCATATGCACCGGAAATAAAGTATTCTCACTTTATCTTTCCAATCAGAATTCATCTTCATGGAACGTAAGTCCTTCCGGTATCCCGAGTAGTCAACACAGATGCCTCCAGTTGCTCCTACCGCGGTGAGCTGAGGTTGGACATACGCTCCTCCATTACGGTGGCGCAGCCTCTACTAATAATACTGGCGAGCTATTCTCATGTGCGTAACAGGCTGACTATCTAGATCAATTTAGAAGTGCTGAGCTTGCTACAGATTTTGCTCTTAGTGATCTTGAGAGATATTTGAATAGTCAAGGTTCCAAATTAGCTGATTTTGGCTTACCTCAACCTGAGCAGCCTACATCATTGCTACAACTCGAGCAAGCCAGCTGTTCTAGTCAATATACTTATCTTACTTCGAAATACCAAGATGACGAACTATCGCTTTCAAACGAACAACTCGATATATACTATACCATTTTGGAGTCTTTCTATACACCATCAATCGATCGAAGTCAGACTTGCTTTTTTATTGAAGGCAAGGCTGGTCGTGGCAAGAGTTATACAGCAAATGTATTGGTCAATAGGCTTCGGAGTGAGGGATATATTGTGTTAGTTGTAGGCTCAACTGCTTTGAGTGTTACTCAATATGAACGAGGACGAACTGCTCATTCAGCTTTTGGTATTCCAGTTACTGAGGTAAAGTCTTTATTTACTTTACTTTTGTTCTTATATTACTCTTATATAAGTTGTTTAATTTATTATTTAACTATTATGGAAAATATGAGATAGTACTATCAAGTTACCCAAAATGGATTATTGAGGCTAATATTCAAATTGTTAACCTACA
The DNA here is from genome assembly GCA_003070745.1 of Tuber borchii. Lineage (NCBI taxonomy): Eukaryota > Fungi > Ascomycota > Pezizomycetes > Pezizales > Tuberaceae > Tuber > Tuber borchii. The sequence goes on along the minus strand of NESQ01000144.1, from coordinate 102,058 downwards.
GAATCATATGGAGTTACAGTCCAGAATTGGGCCTCATTCAGACCATGCACAATTTCTGCGAAATGTGGATATCATATTTTGGGAGGAGTTGCCAATATTGAACCGAGCTGCTATCGAATGTACAAATGCTTTACTACAACTCTTGATAGGTAGTACCAAGCCATTTGGTGGAAAGATTGTTATAGGACTAGGGGACTTACGTCAAGTAGCTCTAGTAGTAAAGAATTGTGGTCCAACAGCATCTCTTGATGCTTCAGTTTGATCATCATGGCTTCGGAAACACTTTCAAATTCTTCGTCTACATCAACCAGTTCGCAATGCTCAAGATCCAACTTATTCAGAATGGGTTGACTCGAGTGGTGAGGACTTCTCAAATGATGGTAAAATCGATTTGCCTTTGATTAGTAGGCTTGATTCATATGACGAAATTACAGACTTTCTTTTTCCTAACTCTATACTTTTCAATCCATTTGATGTTTGTCAAAGGTCCTTTTTAAGTCCTTTAAATATTTATGTTGATGAATTTAATCTTCAAATACTTGATAAAATTCCATTTGTGACAGGTAGGCTTTTTAAATTCTTCCCTCTTAGAATTGAAATCTTTCTTCGACAAATTATATATATTTGCTTATAATTAAACAAAGTTAAGAAGCTAATCAGAAAATATTATATACAGAACATAAATACTTCAGTTATGATAGTATAAAGAACTCAGATGGAGAAGGAAGACAGGAAGGAGGGGATGAGATATCTCCGAACATGGCTCTAGGAGGTCAGATTTCAACCCCAGAATTTCTTCATGAACTTCAGGAGCCTGGAGTACCACCACATGAACTTAGGTTGAAGGAGTCAGCAATTTGTGTGCTAATGCGAAACCTGTCATTGGAGAAAGGATTGGTTAAGAATGCAAGAGTGATAATAACTAAGCTTTTGGAAAATGTTATTGAAGTACAGTTAGTTGGAGGTGAAATAGCTGAGAGAAGGCAGGGGAAAAAGTTTCATCTTCCAAGAATTATATTTGAATTTCAGCCACGATATTGCTCTTGGACAATGCAACGAAAGCAGTTTCCTCTCCGATTAGCATATGCAACTACCTTTAATAGTTGTCAGGGTTTAACATTAAACAGAGCTGTGATTGACCTGCGAGTAGCATCTTTTACACATGGGCAACTATATACAAGTATTTCAAGAGTTAGACATCGGGATGATATTCGCTCGTTCTTTGATTCTGAAAATGAGAAAGGTGTCACAACTAATGTTGTATATCGAGATTTATTACTATTAGATGAGTAGAAATAGGGAAAGATGAATATGTTATTTCATTATTTAAGGATAGTATAGTTTATGTTTGCTATTAAAATATATAAAAAAAATAATGAAATAGGATTTTAGTGATATAAACCTAGCGAAAAGCTAAGAAGGAATATATAACTATCAGGAGAATTGACGAAGATTCATATAAAGTAAATCGAAGAAAAATAGTATTGTTGGGCGAAATATCAGCTAAATAATAGTATAAGATATGTCTCTATTAAACCAGTATTGAAATAGGTGATATTTATTCTATAAGGAGTACACTAATGAAACCAATGTTTAATGGCAGATTTCTCTACAACCACTCATCCAATCCCATTAACGATTGATGATTATTGTTTATCTCTATACCAGCTACACAATAGTATAAGATATATCTCTATCTGACCAGTATTGAAATAGTTGATATTCGTTCCCTGGGTAGTATACTAGTGATACCAATGTTCTCTGGCAGATTTCTCCACAACCATTTATCCAATCCAATGAACGATTAATGAATATTGTTGTACTCAATGCCAGCTACATAATGGTATAAGCTATGTCTCTATCTGATTAGTATTGAAAGAGTTGATATTCATTCTCTGGATATTCTCTTACTATTTGTACTCTCGCAATACCAATCTTCAATAGCAGATTTTACCACAACCACTTATTCAATCCTATGAACGATTGATGATTATTGTTTGTCTCAATACCAGCTACAAAATAGTATAAGATATATCTCTATCCGACTAGTATGGAAATAGTTGATATTCGTTCCCTGGATAGTACACGAGTGATACCAATGTTCCCTGACAGATTTCTCCACAACTATTTGTCCAATCCCATGAACGATTGATGATTATTGTTTATCTCAATGCTAGCTAGGCAATAGTATAAGATATATCTCTATCCGACCAGTATTGAAATAGTTGATATTCGTTCCCTGGGTAGTACACTAGTGATACCAATATTCCCTGGCAGATTTCTCCACAACTATTTGTCCAATCCCATGAACAATTAATGAATATTGTTGTACTCAATTCCAACTACATAATAGTATAAGCTATGTCTCTATCTGATTAGTATTGACAGAGTTGACATTCATTTTCTAGGTAGTCTCTTACTATTTGTGCTCTTGTATACCAATCTTCAATAGCAGATTTTACCACAACCACTTATCCAATCCTATGAACGATTGATGATTATTGTTTATCTCAATACCAGCTACACAATAGTATAAGATATATCTTTATCCGACCAGTATTGAAATAGTTGATATTCGTTCCCTGGGTTGTATACTAGTGATACCAATGTTTCCTGGCAGATTACTCTACAACCACTTATCCAATCCTATGAACGATTAATGAATATTGTTGTACTCAATGCCAGCTACATAATGGTATAAGCTATATCTCTATCTGATTAGTATTGATAGAGTTGACATTCATTCACTGAGTTGTCTCTTACTCTTCTTACCTTGACGAGACCAATGTTCAAGGCTGGTTTCTCCACAACCACTTATTCAATCCTATGAACGATTTCTGAATATTGTTTGTCTCAATACCAGCTACATAATGATATAAGATATGTCTCTATCAGACCAGTATTGAAATAGTTGGTATTCATTTGCTTGGTCGTACACTACTTATACCCATAGTTTATGGGTGATTTCTCCCCAACTACTTATCCAATCCTGGGAATGATTTATGGATATTGTTGTACTCAATGCCAGCTACACAATGGCATAAAGTATGTCTCTATCCAATCAGTATTGGTTGAGTTGACATCTATACTCCTGGTTCATTACTCTCTGGCTACTATCTTTCATTCATGGTTGCCATACACCAAGAGTGGTTGCCACCTCTACATCTGGTTGCCACACACTATTTATCCACCTCTCTTCTCCCTTTCTCGCTTTTTCCTCCCTTTCTTCTATTTTCCTCAACCACTCTTCTTCGCTTACCTCTCCCCTCGCTTACTTTCTCATCTACAACCACCACCCAACTCTCCCCTTATACCAATACCAGTTATGGGAAAAGGTTTTATTTTCTTATATTCTTTTTTATTTATTTCTACCATCTTAATTTTTTCTTTCTGCATTTAGCAATACATACAAGTGTCCACTTACTACATGTGGTGGTAGCTTGCAGTATTAGCTTTATCCTTTAAGAATTAATTTTGTTTGGCTAGTTTTACTTCTATAAACTAGAATTTTGCTTATATTATTGTAATATTTTTAGTTCAAAAAAATAAGCATACTGAATTTCTTCAGAGTGTTGGAGCCTGGGCAAATACCAACTCAGACTTTTTACAACTTCTTCCAAAAAGTTATAGACCAGCATCTCGCCTGCAACTCATTACCATCTTGCAAACCAAACTCCCTTCCCGCAGTTCTGATCCTATGAAGCTATTCTCCCAGCTTCTTTTCCTTGCCACTACCACCTGGAACCATGGCCCTTATAGCACCACTTTTGCTCCTCTACTCCATTCTATTCAAGAATTCCAAGTCAACAGAAACCAGCATAGACAGAAGCGAAACTCTTTAGCCTACAACCTTTACCTTAGCCTATCTCACAAAGTTAGAGACCTACAATTTTTATCCAAGCTTTCTACCCATACTCTTTCCACACTACCCCCCTCTGACATATACCCTCCTCCAACTACTGGATCTATGAATCTGAGGAAATCCGAGCACTCTGGGAATACCACCTCAAGCATGGAAAACAGCCTGATGCTAGGCTAAAAAGACATCCTCTTCGGCTTTTGGATGAAAGCAAACTAAAACTTGATATTGCTGGGGATAAAGTGCAATTATTCAGGATCAGGCTACTGGCGAGATAGTTGCCATGGTTTACAGAAACTTCATGCCTGGCCAATACCATTCAATTCTTGAATGGATTAATGCAACTATTCTGTCAAGTATTGGGAGAAAGAAAAGTGCACGAGTAAGTTCAACTCTTAGTTAAAGTTTCTCCACAAGGAATTGACATTTTACTAATTTTAAATGTCTAATATAGTTGGAAGATCCAGGAAAAATAGTCCAGACTGGCTATTCTGCAGGTTCCCGAAGCCATCCTCAGTTTGATTGGGCAAAAAATCTCCTATCCAAAACCTATAGCACCGAGGAGCAACAAGAAATTGGTTATCTTGAGAGTAGTATATTTGCTCTATTTTGGAATATGGCTAGAAAGCTTATCCATGGTGATATTAGTAAAGATATTGAAAAGTTTCTGGAGACTGGAATTGCGAGAATGGACAACAAAGGGAAACAAAAAGCCAACAACACTTATACTATCCAGCATGAGCAAGAGATATATGAGTTTAACCAGGGCGAGCTAGCCCCTCCAGTTGGCTTCTTTGCCAGCAATTACTCAAGGTATGTGATAAGATACAAAATTTAGTTAGAAAAACTACTAACTGAAACCTTTAGGGCAATTCATAAGGAAACAGCTCCCCATAAATATAGTCTATTTTGGACTACAGAGAGGAGTCTAGAGGCAAACCAGGGAGGAAACTTCTTTATATCTGATTATGGAATCAGAATTAGAGGAGCAGAAAATACTCTGGTGGCAGGGCAGACCAGAATGTTTCATGGGACAAGTCTCGCCAGACTAGATAGTATTGAATCCTATACAGGTAAGGGACAGGTAGGTCTGAGCATTGTTTCTCCAAACAGATTGCCTAAGATCTGGGAACAATATATGAATGAAGGGATAGATGAGGAGGAATTGAAGAGGGAATTGGAAGAGGGGGAGGAGGAATGGGAATAAGATATTGGAAGAATAACAGGAGGAAGAACCAGTTGAAGTGGATATATGCGATATAGGATGAATGTCAGAGAAATAAGATGTACTAGGAAAAATGAGAAACATTACAGCCTTAATCTTACTGGGTCTCTTGGCAATATCTAAGACTCACATCCGGCCGAAGGCCGGCTGCGACTTGTATATAATAATATTATTATGCAATTAAAGCGTACCTCTTGCGGTGGCGCACCACTTTATCCATCTCTCACTAACCCGCTTAACATGGGCACACCGATGGGTACTTCACAATCCTATAGAGTTGAGAATATGATTAGTATTATGGCCCAATAGTGCTTCTTTGGATTGTTGAATGCGCCTAAACTTGGAATCAACAGAGGCAGCGGATAAGACCCAAAGATTCATTCCCGAGTAGAAGGCATACCCACAAATTATACTCCTAGGTTCCTACCCAAGCCATGCATTCCATCTGTTTGACTAGATTTCGGAGTAGAGATGGGCTGAGCCGAAATCGTGAAATATCACTCATCCAGTCCCCCATCGCCTCTGCTGGAAATAGTAGCTTAATGGACGCACTTGGTGTAGGAGATGCGCACTCTAAGGCCGCAGTGGTGCACGTATGCAACAGTGGAGTCACGCGCAATTTATGAAAAGTTGAAACTCACACCTATTTTCCTTTCTTTCCTGTCTTTTCTCGCTTCACTCCTTTCGTCCTGTTCATAACTTTCCTGGGGACCTTTCCTTTCCACCAACTCAACACAATCAATCATGATCTTCATCCTTGCTTAATACAAACTCTGTGTCTTCACCTAAGCTGTTCTACTCCGCTACGTAAAACACTCACCGCCGATCATTATATCCACATCGATTATTTTCTGCAGCTCCCCGCTGTCCTACATCTCTCCTCAGAGGGAAGCAATCACTCGGATTTCCCGCTAGTTTTCTGAGTGCTTCTGTCAAACCTGAAAGAGTGTCGACTTCTTGGGAGTGAGATCACCTGGTATGTTATCCAACAGGTAATACCTTGAGTGCCACTAGCAGCTAATGAATTTAAGGGAGATCAATTAAACTGCAATTGCTGCGGCTTGTAGATAAATCCGATGATACATTTGTTACAGTATCAAAGGTATAGTACATATTGATATCATGTTATGTGTTGAAGGTTTCCAAGACTGATTCTTCCTAGGAGGTCCCGTTTTCAAGTGGAAGTCATGAAAGCGGTAGGAGAAAAAAATCTGCATAAGGCTGGGGACAGCAATCGGGGGACAGCAATCAGATCTCGTGGAGCTTAAACCAGATATAGTAAAACTTGGATCCGATGTGGGGAGCCTCAAACGCAGGGCACAGCAGCTCGGCAGGCGTGCTCGAGGTGTGTGCGAAGGGACATTGCTGGTATATATTATATACCTATCGACCCCCCATTAACCCCATGCTAATACCCCCTTAACTTAAATTAGATCCTAGGATATCTCGCTAAGAATTATCCCAATCAGCCCAAACTCTCGTCCAGAACTCGCCAGCCTCATAGGTAGCGTTGTTGGCACTTCCAACGCCTTGTGTCATGCCAATGTGCCCGGCACCACCCCACTACGAAATGCCAGAGTGTGATGGTACAACCTGGCACAATTCAATTGTCATGGGTTAGTTCCTGTTATTGAGGAAGTATACATTCAGGTTCTTCAGCACAGTGAGAACTTACAGAAATAGGAAATGGGGGATATTCAACGTGAATTGGGCTTGGGGGATAGTTTATCCTTCTTTTCTTCTTCCAAAGTCATTTTATTTGTACCTGTATTGCCTGGGCACTATATAGTGCCGTGCCTAGCACATCGATTTAGAGGGTTGTGCCATGGCACAAACTCTCGTAACCTAGTGCCAACAACGCTACTCATAGGCCCTCAGGCCTCCTTTTTACTTTTATTTTTATTGTTCTCCCCCATAGCCCCTCTGCATGTTAGAACAGAACTGCAATAAGCTAGTGGTTACACCTTTCCTCAAAAAGGCTTTACTCTCACTACTTGGAGCATGGTTTTGGTTGTCTGTCTGTCTAGGTTTACTCTGAAGAAAGTAAGATAAAAGAACCCCTAAATATCGAGGTTGGGCATCAAGGTGCATTCCTAGGTGATATCTGGATGGGAAAACTCTAATCAATCACAAATAACCCATTGCTCGTTCGTTCCGGATGAAAACAACTCAAACCTAAAACTGTAAAAGCGCTTCTTTTGTTTTTCCCCCGGGGATGGAAAGATGGAACCAGAGCTTAGGAACCTAACAAAGACCATCTGTTGCCTATTATGCAACTGTATAGTTCTTCCTGTGCGTGCGTTCCTAACCTTCATACGCTTTTGAGAGTTCCAAATAGGTAAAATATCCGCTACTAGGCGACCAGGTAGAGTCCAGTTCAAGCTATTTACCTTTAAGTTATGAATTTCGGGCTCAAAACAAGTGACTTAAGAACTTATCCTTTCTTTGTGAATGAACCACGATTCCGCGTATGTCCAAGGAGGAGGGTGATGCTTCGCCATCGGTAGGTAGGCTTGGATAGCCGGGCTTCGAACAGCTGTATTGAAATAATAATATTTTTTTCCGTGTATGCGCTTTATTCGTGATTTTTTACTGGCGAGATTTTCAAAATGGTTGTTTGTTACGGTAATTAAGCGACTCTCTGCCGAGTGAACTCCCATGACGCAGATGTCACCCCCAACAGCCGGGTAACTTACCCAGCGACTTGCCTTTCCCCACCATTAAACTAACCTCCAATTTAACTAACCAATCAACCGACCAGGTACAGTATCATACCTACTCTACCGCACAATCCATCAAACACACCAATCCCAATCCACCACCTTCCTCCCTTCCTTCCTTCCACTATCGATCTCAGCATCACCACCTCCACTAACACCTTCAACCAAACCAAACAAACCAAAACAAACAAAAAAATGTCCACCGAACCAACCCCCACCTCTCCTCTTCTTCCTCAACCCTTCTCCTCCTCCTCCTCCCCCTCTTCCTCATCCTCCCCGGTAATCCTCTACAAACCGCCCACGATTCAAAAACTCATCCGCACCGCCGCTATAAATCTAGTCCTCCCTTTTATTAACGGTCTCATGCTGGGCTTTGGGGAATTGTTTGCGCATGAGATTGCGTTTCGGTGGGGGTGGGGGGGTACCAGGGTTTGTTCTTTCTCTTTTCCCAACTTCCTTTTTGATATGTATGGGTTTCTCTGATTTTTCTTTTTTTGTGTTAGGTATTTCCGTCTAGTCGTGTTTCGGCGCCTGGGGTTGAAGATGGTAGGGATAAAGAGGATGATGGGCGGAGGAGGAGGTGAAGGGAAGGGGGAGGGGATAGGAGCTTGGAGGAGCTTACGGGTTGGATGGGGTGATTGTGGATGGGGGGGGGTGTAAATATGGGTGGGAGTGGGAATTTAGCTTTTTTATTATTATTTGCTGTTTGTTTGTTCGTTTTGTGTAGTGGAGGTTATATACACTTTGCGGAATAGAGAGGACATTAAGCATTGACAGCGGGGTAAAATGGGTGGATTGGGAATTTATGCATTGTCTAGGGGGGATTATTCTATCTAGTCTTGGTTTTGCTCGTGTTCCTGCATCCGCTTTTTCCTTAACCGACGTTCTCGTTTGGTAGCTTCCTCTTTGGCTAATCTTGCCAGGCGCTTTGCTTCGTATTCCTTGTGGGCCGCTTTGTCCCCGCTCTAGATTTTTTTTCTCGTTAGCTCTTGTAATGCATCTAAGAGGGGAGAAGGGGTAGGGGGAAGTTATTGTTGTATATACCCCACCGAACATCCCTCCCAAGAAACTCCCATCATCGGCTTTGTCGGATTTCGTTGCACTAGCGTTACTACCGCCAGCACCACCGGTAATGCGGTCCATCCAGCTACCCTTTCCACCAATTTGTCTAACCTCCTCTGAGGCAGCCGAGGCAGGAGTCGGTATAGTCTTGAAAGGCAATGTCTCGAGCGGGTTCGGCAGGGGTTGTGTCGGCATAGGATATAGCCCAAACTGCTTCCTAACCCACGCATTCTTCAGCACAATCGTCTGAATCAACGAGAACAAAGAATTGCACAGAAAGTAAAAAGTGAGGACAGCCGGCCACTGGCTAGTAAAAGCAAACGTAACTAATGGCAAAACAATCAGGAGAGTCTTCCTCATCCTTTCCGTTTGCAAGTTCATTCCCGCCTCACCTCCCAAGGACAACTGCGTGAACAGCGCAGCGCTGGTGGCCATGGGGAGGAGGTAGAATGGATCCGCAACAGACAAGTCGGTGAACCAGCTCAATCCGCCCTCCGTCAGGCCCGGAATCGGAATCTCGGACATGCCGCGGAGGTTCTTGTAGAACCCATAGAACACCGGGATCTGCGAGATTGGGAAAAATAGCCAGCGACGCTTGACCCCCGCGCGGCTGTACAATTGTGCGAGCTCAGTCCTGGCTGTCATCATGCCTAGGCTGTCGCCCGCGCTCTGTGCATCTTGCATTTGCTTGGTGAGGGGAACGGCGTAGGGGTTTAATTCCTTCATCTTGGCGGCTGTGTCGGACATTTTTAGGTAGAAGGGGAATTGTAGCAGACGGAGCACCCCCACACTGAGGATTATCGTGGCGAACCAGGGCGTGCCGGTGTAAACGTGGATGTGCTCGATGAGGGATTGGACGAGGGTTGAGAAGCCGTAGCCATAGTCCAGGCCGAATTCTTTGAGGAAACCGATGTGCTCGGAGGTTGGGAGCGGCGCCGAGACGGACTGAGTTGTCGGTATGTAGTCCGGGAGGAAGGTAGGTTCGGAGGGTGGTGGGGTAGTGCTGGAGGTTGAATTGAAGCGGAGGGTGGTGAATGGGGTGAGTTTTGGGAAGGTCTTTCGGGGGAGTGGTTGGGAGAGGCCGGAGGTTCTTGGGGGTACGAAGGAGGAGAACTGTGAAATATTAGTTGGTTGTCCGTCCGCGCTGAATTGGTGTAATTGGGATTAGAAATGGAGGGGGCATGCATCATCATCATACTTTTCTCGGGAGTACAGATTGTGGAACTCGGCGGAGAGCAATTGAAGCGGCCGGAGAGGAGGAGGAAGAGAATCTTAATATTAACCTCGAGGCCAACATTCTCTCACAATGCGGGGGGGGTATCCGGGTAGTGTATATATCACAGAGGTATGTTGCGTACTTTCTTACGATGATTGGTGTTTGAGTAGGATATTTACAGGGCCTATCCAGAGCCTCAAAGAAACTGAAAAACTTTCCTTCCTTCAGATTGTGTTACAAGTACCGTAAACAGAGTGTGCGGGGTTGCACTGTTACCTTGCGGATTCACCAGACCGGAAAGAAATTGCCAAGACTTGGAAAAATGCTCCGCGACGCATGGCACCCCTGCTGCTTGTTAGGCCAACCTATGCTTGATCCTCCCTCCTACGTCGTCATCCGCCGCTTCATGCATTCTTCGCAGCAAGCAGTGTGTCTCTGAAGTGAATGGTTAAAGGGTTTAGACTATCTACTCGAGTACTGAGTACCTACCGACGCCTATTAACTTACTCGCTTCTACCCAGAAACTTAGACCTTCTAAATCGTTTTGTAAAACACAAAGAATTCCCTTCCTCACTGCGTTTAAGTATACCAAGGTGGATGGGCAGGGCTAGGAAGTGGATTACCGGTATGATACTTTAATACTCGAGTACCGTATTATAGTTCTAATATATCGGTACGGTGGTGGTGGCCCCGCCATAGATCTTTCACCAAGACCTCCTCTCATTTGTTGGCTGCAACGGGGTTGTGCCTCCTCTCACTTACCATATTAACCAGGCACCCTCATCTGAGGATTGGCTTGTGCCGGTTTTCTAACAGTAACTCAACCCCTCCTTCGTGTCCTCCATCCCCTCTGTCCTGCATCCATCTGCATCAACACATAAGCAACTAGCCTTCGCCCTCCACAGTCCCCCCATCAAGTTCCATCAAACAATCCCATCACTGCTTGACCCGAGGAATAGAAAGTTTCCTTCGAACTATCCATCCAAAGCTTATTCACTCACCATGTCTGATCAAGATCAAGACTCTTTAATTCAGAACTTCTGTGCTGTTACGGGTTCTGATCCCCAACAGGTTTGCTACTTTACTTTAAACTTTTTAATTATGCCTCAGACCCTGTGTTTGCTAACCGACTCGATTTGTTAGGCTCGTCATTTTCTCGAAGCTTCAAATTGGAATATTGAGGTAAACATTGCTTTTTTCTTTCCCGAGTTAAATCCAATTTTTAGGGGTAGATGATCTAACAAGGGGTACAGTCTGCGACAGAGCAGTTTTTCGAAGCTGACGAGCCTCTTGCTGATGCTGGAGCTTCCCACCATCATCTCGACTCTGACTCCGACGGAAGTGAGGCTCTGTACGATCCGCCCAGACAAGCACCGGGAGGTGCTGCCGCTTCGAGCTCCAAATCCAAGTATGTGAAGTTTTATCCACCCTTCTTCCGTGTGGGAATAGGGAGGGTGCTTGCACTTTCTCCTATCTCGGCTTTTGAGCTGTCACGGGGGTGTGGGGGACTTCCATTCTAATCCGATGGGGCCTTCTAGGTTTGCTACTCTCGGGGATCTGAAAGGCAAGGATGGCGAAGAGGATGGAGATTCCGAAGATGAGAAGCAGGACTTGTTTGCTGGAGGCGAGAAATCGTAAGTGTTGGAGAGAAAGGAGTTCATCTCCCTTCTGCTCGCTGTCCCCACTACATTAGCTAATATGAATTCTTGTGTAACAATAGTGGCCTAGCTGTCCAAAACCCTGGTGATCCTCGCAGCAAGGGGCATCTCATTCAGGATATTCTCAAGCGTGCAGCGGAGTACGTATTTCTAACTTCCCATCCTCTGTGAATTTCTCTCTGGCTGTGGTGCTAATTATGAATAGAGGAGGCCCGCCACGTCCGCAGGAAGAGGAAGCTGGTCCGTCTCGCCCGCGTTTCAGTGGCACTGGCCGCACTTTAGGAAGTGATGACACTGAATCCATCGAAATTCCCGATCCCGATGCTGAAAGACGCCGTACCCAAATTCCTACCGTTACCCGCTCCCTTACTTTCTGGCGTGACGGTTTCAGTGTTGAAGATGGGCCATTGATGCGGTATGATGATCCTGCAAATCAGGATGTTCTCCGTGCAATCCAGAGAGGACGTGCTCCATTAAGTTTGATGAATGTTGAGCCTGGCCAGCCAGCAGATGTCAATGTTTTCAGACGTACTGATGAGGACTATGTCCCAACAAAGAAGAAGCCGGCTCCTTTTAGCAGTGCTGGACAGAGGCTTGGTTCTCCTACTCCCGGAACATTGTATTCTCCCACAACACCCCCTCCTGTCAACACTCTTCCTGCTGCTCCCCCAGCTTCCGCTTCGGCTCCGGCACCCACTGTTAATGTGGACGATTCTGCGCCTCATACTACCTTGCAGGTTCGGTTGGGCGATGGAACGAGGCTGCGGAGCAGATTCAATCATAGCCACACCGTCGGAGATCTCTATGGTTTTGTCAACAGCGCAAGCCCAGAGAGCAGAACCAGGAGTTACCTCTTGCAGACAACCTTCCCCACTAAGGAGTTGAAGGATATGGAGCAGACAATTAAGGATGCGGGTTTGATTAATGCAGTTGTTGTGCAAAAGTGGGCATAGATTTCCTAGTTTTACATGGATAAAAAAACACTGGCGAATTAAATGAACTCTGTAATGTTCTCGCGACCCCTTGCTCGTGTTTCCTGTTTCGCTCTTTAAGTTTTTAAAATCATCGGCCATAAAGTAGCGCTTTGGCTTTTTTTCAATCTTATTAGTCCCTAGTCCTACACATTATCGATCTAAATAGGAATGGGAGGCGGGAGTTGTTGGTAACTCTACTATAGAAGCTAAATGGGACAAGCGTCATAGCTTCATGTTCAATGTGTTATCGAAAGAGCTCGTGCAGTTTGTAGACATGTAGTGCAGTACCAAGTAAGAATATTAAGAGTGCCGCAACATGTCTACTTGGGTAAAGGTAATCCCAAGATGAAAGGGATATAGAAAGCAAACCCAACTCCCAAAGGAAAATGTAATGCTGTGAGAAATCTATCTAAACAATCTACCCACACCCCCGATAGCACCCTCGCCACCAACGCCCGGGCCAGCGCCAAGGGCATTCCCGCATCCACCCCCAATAGACCCTCTAAAACCAACAGCTCCACGGAGTTCAAGCCTGTACCTTCTCGCAGCTTCCCTCAAGTGGTCAGGAAGCAGAGGGCCAAGACTACCATCCGACTTTGTCCTTTTCCGAATATTCTCAACCCCCTCCCCTTCAACGTCCGCATCCGCCCACTCCTTTTGAACTTTCAACGCAAGCTCCACAATCTCTCCCGTAAAAACCTTTGAAAAACCGCAGATCGCCGTGCCAACCCCAGCCGTGACGCTCTGCGAGAGGACCTGATTGGCGAGTTTTTTGACGGCAGCTTTATTAAGATTCGCACGACGAAAGGCTTCGTAGCGCTGTGTCTGTTGGCTATCAAAGGAATCCAGGAGGACGCTATCGCACATGCGCATTAAAAACCGCTTCTTACTCCCCAAAACGCGCGATCCATCCATCCATCCATCCATCCATCCAACAGAACTTATTAAGTAAAGGGTCTTCTCACGAAAGCTTAATCTTTTCATCATCCTCCCCTCCGAAATTCCCCGTTCCAGCGCCCTCCGCTAGAACGGTGGAAGTCCCGTAATCATCCTCCCGCGCGTCGTCGTCCTCCTCGTCCTCCTTCGTCGCGCCGGGCGGTGGCGGGTCCGGTGGGAAGGAGGTCTGGCGGAGTGGGTGCGATGAGGGCGGCGCGAAGGTCGAGAGCTTGCGGGGTGGGGGGATCTTGGGCTTTTTCGCGGCGGGCGGTGGTAAGGAGGAGCTGGATATTGAGATTCTGCGCTTGTGGGAACCTGGGGGGTAGAAGGGGGGGGAGGATATGGAGGGGGGGGAGGACATTGTTGTGTTTTGGTGGCTGTGGATGTGGTTGTGGTCGTGGGGTGGTTGTGGTTATTGGTAGAGCTAGAGGTACTCATACCGTGTACCGTAGTGTATGCAGGAATATTCCAGGTAGGTAGGGAGCTTTAGCGCTGGTTGCTGGTGATGGTTACGGCTGCGGATGCTTAGCTAGATTAGGCTTAGCCCAGTTTGCTCCGGAAATGTGCTCAGGTGTTACCGGCGGCACCACTACCGTAAACCTAGCCCCCCAAAAGGGAAGACCGCCCAGCGTCGTCCACTACTAAACTCACCTGTTGCTACCGGCGATATAATTTCGATACTATACAATAATAATATCTTTATCTGATCCTCCAGGAAATGAATTCTCAAATATTCGCAGTCACAGCACATTCTTATGCTGACACATTCTCCCGCCATTTGGCCATCGCATAATATCGGTACGTGGGGTTAAGTTAGCTGGTTTACTTACCGGTGTACTTGTACTATGCCGGTACTACAGTAACAAATCCGGTGGGAATGGCAAATATCGCAAGAAAAGAAGGCCGCGCGATACCATTCGTATCGGAGATCCTCTACTCGGAGCGAAGGATACAGTAGTGGTCAGCATACTACGGTTACCTACTGAGCTGCTTTTGGTCCTTTGGTATAGCTGCTTTTTCCCTTTCATTCTTATGGGGTCGGTGATGGGTATCTATAAACGGTGTCGAATCTGCGCATTTTAAATCGGGGATGGTCCAAAAGAAAAGGGAGAAAGGTTACAGAGAGAAAGGGAATAAAGAACTGGATGCACTGTACTTAGCTTCGGTGGATATATAAGGTCTACCGGGTTAGAATGGATCAGGAGCAGTGGGAGGTCAGGTCAAGCCCATTTATAAGGATCCTTGCCTCCGCCTTCGCGCATCTGGAGTTCTTTATGTTTGTTTGATACTTGCATATTTTGGATGAGGGTGTACTTCCTTCTCCTGCCCCCTGACGTCCTTTCCTTTTCATATACGACACTCTTTTAATTCTTGCCAGTGCATTTTCTTTCTATTTAGGTGCGATTGTTCGTCTCTGTCTTTTCTTCCCTTTCCCTTTTTATTTATTTAGGGGGACTGGTTCCAAGAAGAAAATAAGTTTGAAGTTGAAAGAATGTGGCTCTCGTCCATGGCTGTTTCTGCGGCGGTCACTTGGATTTTCTCAACGGTAGTCAGTGGCCTTGCTGCTTGGCCTGAGGTGGGTGCTGAGGGTGGTGTTTACATCGAACCTGCTCCGATATTACCTCTTGAAAAGAGAACTACGCAGGGTCAAGACCCGTGTACTTACTTTACTCAGAACTACGGACGTGAGTATCTCTTTCTCTCCCTTCTTCCTCAACACTAGTTTTTATTAAGTTATGCTAAAAGACTATTATGCAAATAGGTATAACTGGTGAAGATTGGCGAAAATGTATCCTAGCAGTTCCCTTCAACGAGCCATTTGCCCGACAAGCAGTCAATGCTTTCCGAGTGATTTTCGATCTCGAGTCATCAACAGAATATCATGAGAATCCGCCGCCGGAACTCGAACTCCCACCGTTTAGCCTCAACGCTACGTTCGACATGATAGAAGAAAAGATTAATAGCAAAGGATACCAAAACCACTGGTCATTCGAGTATGACCTCATGGTGCTCTTCAACAGGTATCGTGATGGCCACACATCGCTCAACACAATGTGTATGCATGGATACTACTGGGTTCACGCTTACCCTATCGTTCTCTTCGAGGAGGAAGTGAAAGGTAAGAAAGTGTGGGAAGCATGGACTGTCGAAAAAGACTGGAATGCGAAGAACTGGCAGGCGGCCAAGTTGGGGGATAAGCTCGTCATGATCAACGACCAGCCGGCCCTAGAATGGCTTGCTCAGTACACACGGATGTCGATGGAGTCGTTCGCATACGTTGATCCGGATTCGAGGATGAAGCAGATGGAGTTCACAGTTCCAACGGGCCTATCCCGTGGAATGTTTGCGAAGAGGCAGATGTGGGATGGAGAGGAGTTGTCTATTCAGTGGGCGAATGGCACGAGGAGGAATGTTCCCTGGACGATCCAGTTTACGAGCCAGATGGTTATGGATGGAAAATTTAGGTTCAATAATGTGGAGAGTTTGGAAAAGCTTTGCTTCCTCAACACGACCGAGATGGAGAAGCTGATTCTACCGCAGCCACCCCCGAGGGCCCGGAGAAGATCCGAGGTTACCAGGTTGGGAGAGATTTTGATAGAAAAATCCGCCCCCGTGCTCGAGAGACGATCGATAGACATTCGAAAGAGACAAGAGCCGGTTGTAGTAGAAAGGCCTAACGGTTATCCACCTGCTAGGATTAGTGGTCCAGAGTTCGCCGTGGAGTCGTTCATCCTACGAAGTGACCCTGAGACAGCAATTATCCGTTTCGGTACATTCAAGGAACAAAACCAGAACACGTTCAAAGAGTTCAGCAAGGATTTTCAAAACTTTATTGCAGAAGAGCTCGTTTCGCTCAAGAAAGATGGGATTAAACGGCTCATGATCGATGTATCCCACAACGGCGGAGGACAGGCCGTCCTTCCATACGATGTCCTAAACCAGCTATTTCCCGAAGAGCAGAAATTTAGCAGCATGAACATCCGCTGGTCACCGACTACTTGGGCACTCGTTCAGAACATGGACAATGGGAAATATATGGATTACTATAAGGACGAGAACATGAAAGACTTTAAGAGCAAAGAGCAGTGGTTGGGCCCGCTATTTCGTGATGGAGGATGGTACTCTCCGAAGTGGAAACAGGATTTTGAACAGTATGCCCAAGAGGCCTCTAGTATTGACCTAAACCACACTGGCCCTCAGCCATTTGAAACAGAAAATATCATTGCTGCAAGTGCTTGTCTAACCATATATGCGAAGGAAATCTGCTAAAAGTCCATAGATAAGCAATGGAATCTGCGCCTCTGCCTGTGCATCCTTCGTCGAAGGCCTCGAAGAACACGGCGTCCGAGCCGTCGTATACGGTGGCCGCCCAAACTCCAAAACCCCAATGCAAACCGTCGGCGGCACCAAGGGCGGAAAAATGATAGATATGGAACAAATCTACCAGTCCCTCGCAAAAGCCGTCAGTGACAAACGCTACACCGACTTACCACCATCGGTTTGGATGCCCCCTCCGATGCCCATTCGAGTCCTCAAGGGCTCCCTAAACCTGGAAAATAAGTTCCGTGACGGAATAGACATCCCACTGCAGTACCTTTACACTCCAGCCTGTCGCAAAATCGGCTTCAACAAAGATATGTTTGTGGATATCATGGTGCTTTGGGAGAAGGCTAGAGAGGTTATGTGGGATGAGGATGGGAAACCAATCAAATGTGTCGATTACAGTACACAGATCGAGCAGATCCGGGCTCAGGACCGGGCCAAGCAGCAGAAAACTCAAGCTCAAGCATACCCACGACCGAGAACACAGCAGGGGCCCCCTCAGGGATCACAGCAAGCACGGGCTGTAAATATATCTCGGACGTATGCCCGGCATTCGTACATGGCATATAGAAAGAGGAAATAAAATTATTTATATAAAAAAAAAAAACAAAAAAAACATAAAAGCACCCTTCACTTCTACCTCCTTCGCTCCTATACACCTGTCATCTTCTAGACCGTGAAGCAGCCCAAGAAAAATGAGAAAAAGAGAAAAAACTCCAATGACACAAATCTTAAAATCGCCTTATAAATGTTCATATGCACACTGTCGTTGTTTCATTTCCTCACCATCTTCACTTTTCCCAGTTCGCTACTTCCTTCCCTCCAACCCATCTGCAACTAGCCCAAAAATCTGCCTTTGGGTTATAGCTGTTTAGTTTTACCGCAGTACAGTAGTACGCTCCTCTTCGCCCTCTCTTCCCTTCCCTACCTTCACTTCCGGTGGAGTAAATAAAATGAAAAAAACAAGCCCTTTTACTGTCTATCCATCCAGAGGCGAAACAAATCTTGGAGCAGTTTTCTGTTCCAGGTGAGTTGCGGCTAACCGGTGTGTGAGGGGTAGTCCGGTGAGTACGTTGGGCTGTTATGTAATCGAGTGATATACTATGATCGCGAAGCAGGCGTCCGGGAAGCAAGTGAGGAGAAAGGAGAGCGGTGAATGGGGCGGGCTTCCTCTTCTTCCCTTCCCTTCTTTATTATTTGCATATTATCAATTTTTGTTAATTTTTTTAAAATTTGGAGAGTGTCACAGTAATATCTTCAGAACCCTCTTTAATATCCGTGCATAAAAAGGTTTATCTCCACGGTAACGTAATTTATTCGCTATCGTAGACCTAAAGCTTTAACAGCAACCAAGCTCAAACCCCAAGACTATACACTAATTCTCCAGAAAATACTCGGGAACCCCTCAGCGCTTCCGAAACCCGTGGATGGGGGAGGGCTAATAGCACTCCCATAGCCGAGATGGCCCATATGCCTTTCCCTTATAGTCTATACAGTACTATGCAGTTTATCATACCAAAATATAGGATCTGATGATTGGATAAATCGCTGATCATCTGATAAGGGCATGCCAAGCCCATAGTGGGACTGCACAAACCGCAAAGACCATACACAAACAGCTCTTGTCTTCCATATCTGGAAGTTTATATAAATATCCTCCTCTACTACTTTCTTATTTCTGACTTGACACATACTTGTTCACCCTAACACATATAATCCAATTTTGAAGAAACAAATACTCTTGCAATCATAACGCTTTTATTTTGATTATCTTGTCATACAGGTATACTACTAACTAAGCTTTCCTTTTCTTTACTTATGCTTATTGGTTTTTCAATGGGGTGATTTTCTAATATTATCTTTAGATAATCTTAAACTATTACCCTCAGAATTATAATTCTAAAAACTATGATTATCTTAAACTTAGATTACACTAATATGTAACACTTCGTTATCAAATTATATTATTATTCTACTTAAATAGATTCTAGTTTTCTCAGAATATATTTATATATAATTTTAACATAGATAATAATTTTACCAGTTGAGATTCTAGAAATGGCAGCAAGATACTATTCATTTCTTAAAGAGAAACAAAAATTAAACTCACAATAATCTAAAGACTTAACTGAAAATATCTTGTCAGAATCACTGAGTCAACTTATTTTGAATAATAAAAACCAAGATTATGTTCATATTTGATACAGATTGGACAAATAGCAAGACCAAACTTGATACAAGACTCAGCAACTGCTTTCACTCATAGTCCAACAAGTATTGGCTCAAACCCTATATGGGTATTTGATAATAGTAGGTTAGATAAAAGCTGAACATGCCATCTCTGAAATATTATTCCTTCCAGTTGTAGCTATTATTCTTTACAGCCTAAGAGGAAATAATATTAACTTAGTAAATGTAAAATCAACTTCCTTTTAGAGGAATATAGAGTCACTGAATGGATAGTATTAGAAACCAATTTACTAGCACTTTATTCACTTGTGATATTGGTAATAGTTATCTTGAATAACATTCTTAGAAGAGTTGGTAAGAAATGAATAAAGGAGCAAAAGCTTCAACAAGAAAGGTGGCAATTTTCAAGTTTCAGATTAGAGAATTTCTCATTGAAATTTGCTATTTCAACTGACTCTAATGACACTTAATTGTCTTCCCACCAAAACTATACTGGTATATTAAGTTGAGCTTAGCTTTTAATTATAGTAGTCATATTATAACTTTAGAGCCACAAAGAGAAAGTTTTTTTTTTTGAAAATAAGATATAATTCCCTTGTAATAAATAAAGGGCAAAAATATTCACTACTATTATGAAGCTTCCAATGAGAAGCTATACAGGCTGATATTACATCTGATTAATATAATTATAACTTGATTAAGTTAAAACTTGAAATTATAATAATGTAACAATAGAATATTGCTCTCAATAGAAATGCGAATTGTAGGAACTATTGGAGATGTTATTACAGGGTAACTAACTCAAAAGGGTAGAGAAAGCTAAGCCATGCGATATTCGAGATAATTGGAGAGAAGTCAGGAAGGCTCAGGAAATGATAGTTTGATAAAGGTAAAGTAATAAAATAAAAGTTCTCAAATTTTTAACTTATTAACTTGTTATATTATTAAGGTCTCTTCTCCATTACTTGATTTTCTCAAACTCTGAAGAATAGCCCTTACTACTTATACTAAAATCTCACTAATTCCTGTTTCCTAACAATCATATATCTTCTTAAGATTTCAGCTTTGTCAAAGGAAGTGTGAACACTGTTTGACCCTGAATAATTACCCCACTCGAACTCAGAGAGTCTCCCAACATCTATTTTATCTGAGGGTGTCTCTACTCTACTAGTAGATAGTCTTCGATCTCTTCATCGTAATAGACTAAGTTCATATATGCAGTCGCAATGCCAATATACCAACAGTCTTTATCATGAACTATCGAGTAATTAGTTTAAATAGTCAGATATTAATACATAATGCATAATATGTACATGCACCAGATAAGAAGTAGAGTCTTCTCACTTATTCCTCCAATCAGTAATTAGCATCATGGAACATGAGCTCTTCCGGTATCCCAAGTAGTCAACATAGATACCTCTAGTTGCTTCTACATTAGTAAGTTGAGAGTGGATATATGTTCCTCCATTACAGTGACGCAGCCTCTACTAATAATAATAATGATAAGCTATTCTCGTGTGCATAATAGATATCTTCAGGAACTCAAAAATTAGAGTTAACTATATAACAAACTCAAACTCTAATGAGAGATACACTTACTTCCAAGAGAATAGCTATGTCCTAAACTTATTATTATGATTTGGGGTTTGTCTACTTAAAATTTAGTAGAATGAGAAATATTTCAAATTCTCAAAGAAACTATATTGATATTTTATAAATTAACTCCATCTTAGTATTTATATAACCTAAATACCACTCTGTAAAATAGAAGAAATTGTCAATTAAGTGTAACAATTATGAAAATTATTGATTTTATATAAATTATCTTTCAAGATATACCAAATATTCTAAATAAAAAGTAGATTATAGAAGAATAGTATTAGATTGGTACTACAGACTTTTACACTCTTTAAACTAGCAACACATCCAGACTTCAATATGCTCTCTCTCTATTCTCTACTAGATATATTTATAACATTTGCATAACTACCAATCTTAATAGCAAAAATATCAGATTTATCAAGTAAAATATATTTTAAATAACCTTTGAGTGCTATACTATCCTTGTTGTCTTTATCTTAGAGAAACAAAATATATTTTATTTTTTCAAAATTGCAGTTTTTACTAGAATAGTTTTTTATTTCATACAGTTTAGATATTTATATACAAGTTAACATTGCTTTGTAGCTTTCTTATCAGCAAATAAGTAAATTGCTCTAAGATACCATAACTTAGCCTGGTCAGTACTGTACCTTTCCATCACTATACTACCTCTTCACCTAAAAGAAAGGGCACTATCCACCTTTGTACTACCTAGAAAAAAGATAAGAAATACTGCAAGTAGTTATAGTAAAACTCTTGTCCACTACTGCCTATACTGTATTGCTAGTTATAGAGATAAAGCAATTAGGAGACTAGCTCAATAGAAAATATCAATACAAAGAAAAATAAGTTGCCAAAATAATATATTCAGATAGTTGTAGCAGTAAGATAAAAGAAGTATCAAGTAAGAGAAAGACAGTTATTTTTCCATAGTCTGATTCTCTCATTTGGGACTTCCTGTATGCTTTTTCTCTGTGAATTTCTCCTAAAGAAACTTAAGATCCAGCTTTAAAACCTTCTCCATATTCTTTAGGCAATTATCAAGACCTGTAACTATATCATTTACTCTCACCATATGGACTGCTGTGTCACAAGCCTTCATTATACTCTTTTACTAATTGTCTCTATTATTAAACTAACTATTTCTCATCCATAATGTACTTGAAAGTATACTAAAATATATAGTATAATGAAATATTGTATTATATCAAATATTTCGAGCTGCCCTCAAGGAGGCTAGATATAATTTCAGTAAAGA
Organism: Tuber borchii; assembly: GCA_003070745.1. Lineage (NCBI taxonomy): Eukaryota > Fungi > Ascomycota > Pezizomycetes > Pezizales > Tuberaceae > Tuber > Tuber borchii. The sequence continues at coordinate 80,034 of NESQ01000144.1, read as the reverse complement.
AAATCTTACCCAATCTGCAAGTGCATCTACTTGCTTTAGATTTTGGCAACCAAATATTTTGTGCTTCTTAACACTCTTTATACTATTAGCTTGATTCTCAGACATTATCCAGCTATTGTCAGCCTTTTGACCAGCAGTCTGAAAGATAATTTCTATAGTAATCAAGGCCTCCTATTACCTCCTTTTCTTATCCCACTTGCCTGCCTTTTATACAAAAGCTAAACTTCTATTTCATTCTTCTCTGTTTTTATATACTCTCTCTTGTAGCTCCAAGTTCTGTATTCAGCTTTCTGACTTTACTTTCCCAGTCCAAGATCCAACTACTCCACATTTTGAAATTACCTTTCAGCTCTCTGAAATGCTTTTTCTGCTTTCCAGGTAGAGGTTTCAACTCCTGAATCCTGCAGTACAACAACAAAACCCCTATGGTCTTCACGCCTGCTTCTTGCTTTTCCCCCTCTTCTTATCCGCTAATGATGGAAGAATGAGAGGTATTAAAAAATATTTTAATATGAGGTTTGATAGAGTATCAAAATAATACTCTTAGTAGTTGTATACTTATTATTAGATATGACCGGGTGGTAACCTCTGTGTAGATTCATGTACACTCTTAGACATATTTTATATTACTAAGTATTACTTACTTATACAGGTATACTTATTTGTAGTTTAGTGAATTAAAGGCTAAATTAATTAGACTCTGTACAATGCACTCAAATATATAACAAGCATACAAGTTAGTATAGTTATATTTTAACATAAGTGGCAACTGGCCTCTAGCAAGATGTAAATATTGAATATAACTTTTATGGCCTGGTATCTTTAAGGTTATGCTATATAATACTAAAACAATTACAATATATAAGTATAATACTACTTTATAATAAGATGAAATAAGAGCTTGAGAATAGATAAAACTAGCCAAACAAAATTAATACTTTAGAGATTAAGCTAATACTGTAAGCTTCTACTGCTTGTAGCAAGTGAACACTTGTATGTATTACTAAATGAAAAATGAAAAAATTAACAGAGTAGAAATCAAGGAAGATAAAAAGAGATGGAGAATAAAACCTTTTCCAATATTTGGTATTGTTATAAGAGTAGAGTAGAAAGATAGTAGTAGAGGAAGAAAGTGAGTAATAATAGAGGTAAGTAAAGAAGAATGGGAAAGGAAAATGGAGGGAAGGGAGAAAGAGTAAGAAAGATAGATATGAAGTAGATATATAGTGCATAGCAACCATGCATGGCAACTATGAATAGCAATCACTACTGTGAGTGCAAGCAAGCTAGTATAGATAATTTATATATAATAAGGCCCTGTTCGGCACGCCACCATAAAAAAAAATGCTATTTTTCTGAAAACAGCATACTTCCTGATTTTAATGCAATAACTACCTCAAACACAATATTTAAATCATAGGGTGATAGCGGATACCTCTCTGCATAATCTGAGTGAATATGAAGTCAAGCGGAGGCCTGACCATTGCAGAGTAGCAGAAAGGAAGATATTACGAAAGATAAGAGGTCATGTCCTGCAATATTTCGCAACATCACCATTTTTGATACTACTCAATGGTCAGGCCTCCAATTAATTCCATTTTTTCACACAATATGCAGAAGGATTTTTGCTATCCTTCTACGAAAAGATTATTGTCATTTACCCACTCTTACATTAGGCATTAGGAAATATGGTGTTTTCAGAAAAATGGTGTTTTTTTTTATGGTGGCGTGCCGAACAGGGCCTAAATCTTATTTTAAAAAATATTAACAAATAAAATAGATTAGGAGAAAGAAAAGTGGTAATAAGAAAAAATAAAAGATAAAAAGATGAATTATTTGATTTGCTAGAAATGAGAATATTTCATATGAGAAAGTAGTAGTAGTTTCAGTAAATAGCACTATACAATTATAGATATCTGGTTAAAGTGATTATTTTTTATATAATATCCCTTTGAGTAATACTAATTCTGATTCTTATATGTATTTTAAAGACATCTCAGAGTTCAACTAATTGTGTCTTTATATTATACAACAATGTATTAGACTATACTTATTTGTTCTCATCCAGTTTTTTTTTTTTTTTTTTTTGTATCATGCACTTTGATTTATCAACTACGGGGTACAAAGGCTACATGCAGCAGTAAGCTATGGTAAGGAAAAACCCCCTGTGTAAAAAAATCCTCCTCGGACCACCGGAAAAAACCATCATCCCAAGTCCCTCTGGTGTGGAACCAACCGCACGATCCCGCCGCGAAGACAAAAAACCCCTATCGGCTAAGTAGACAACAGAAATAAATCACCAACACGACAGGCAGGAGACAACAGGAAAACCGGACCCAAAATCTCCTCCCCCTTTAAAACAAAGTAACAAAAGAAACTCCGTTCATATCCCGAGTACTCTCACAGAAACCCGACCATGAAAATTCAGCCTAAAACTACAGAACACAGAACGGGGGGACAGTAAACGCTAAAACAAAGCAAATCCATCATATTACTCCGTAACCCAAGGCGTTGACATCGTCCAAGGAGGCAGTGTAATACCATAACCGAGCGTAACCGAGGGGTGCGGCCGAGCCCACCACCAGGGATGGGTGGTACCATTTGGCAGTAAGAATACTAGCTAATGAGAGGAAGTTTGGCTGTAACCGAGCCACGGGACGAAACCGAGCGGTAGAGAGGAGGGGTAGACCCAAGTATCGTAGGAAATATTGGAAACGTGTGAGTGTCTGACTAGGCAGCCTCGAGCGAAACGTAATCGAAGAGAGCAGAGAAATCGACCGTAGCCTGATGAAAAGTTTTTTCTTACTGCGAACCGTGATCCCAGCCGTCTGTAACATGGATGCGAGGGTGTTGCCGACCGTACAAATGTTAAGCAAGAAAGCGAAACAAAAGTGAAGAGGAGGAAGGGACAGGCCCTAGGAAATGGGTGCCCAAGTCCGAGACCATCATAGGGGGGGGGTGCAGCTCACTGAGAGTGCGTTGGAGAAGGGATGGATCCGACGATGATTTCTCGTGGTGTTGAGATTTCAATCACTGGGTGTATAGAGGAGATGGTTCATGTTGTTCTCATCCAGTAGTAGCCACTCTTTATATATAATATCAGTTACTAATCATTCATAACCTCCACTGTTGAAAAATAAGTTAATATTATAATATCAATATTGAACTTAGGAAATACTTAGGCAGAGTTGAATATGAGTAAAAGAGAGAATTCATAAATAAATAACAGCATCATCTACTACTAATATCTGACAGCCATTAAAAGTTATTGCAAAAAGAAACTATAGAAGAAACTATTATCATTATTGCATAATCTGAAAGCAAAATCTAGGTGGAAATTCAAGCATAATTCTAAGAGAAACATTTTGAGGACTGTTTATCGAGTATTTCACTAGAAGTAACTTATATCTATCATGTTCTGCTTTTTTTTTTCTTTTTTTTTTTATATAATGTATTACTTGTTAAGGTACAAAAACTCTCATGCAGCGCTAGCTATGGCGTAAAGAAAACCTTAATCCCAAAAACAATTCCTCCCCGGACCAAGGAAAGAACCATCACCCCAAGTCCCTCTGGTGTGGAACCAACTGCACATCTCGCACATAAGAAGAGCAAAACCCACCCGCCAACAGAAAGAAACTAAACAGCCGAAGCCGGCTCAGCAACCTCGCAGACAGAAAGGACCCCTCCAACATGAAAGTAGGAAGCAACAGGAAAACCTTCTCCGTAGGCTCTAACAACAAAAATAAAACCCCTAATGGGTAAGAGAGAGTATACCACTATAGAAAAACCACAATAGATAAGGAACATATATCAAAGTGGGGCCGACCAAAAGCGCTAACCAGCAAGGGAACCGGACAATTACTTCCAACCAAGGCATTAGACATCTGCCAAGGAGGCGGTGCAATACTATGACTGAGCATAACCGAGGCGTGCGACCGTGGCGAAAGGACGCGGGAGCGAGCGGAGCGACTGGGCTGAGAGGAAGCCAACCTTAGCGAGCGAACTCGTAGCTGTAACAGAGCAACTGGACGAAAGCAGGAGGAAAGTAGAGGAGGGGTACACCCAAGCATCGTAGGAACTATCGGAAATGTGTGCATGTCTGACTAGGCAGCCTCGAGCGAAACGTAATCAAAGAGAGCAGAGAAATCGACCGTAGCCTGATGAAAATTATTCTCTTACTGCGAACCGTGATCCCAGCCGTCTGTAACATGGACGCGAGAGTGTTGCCGACAGTGCTAACGCTAAGCGAGAAAGCAAAGCAAAAGCGAAGAGGAGGATAGGACGGGTCCTAGGAAACGGATGCCCAAGCCTGAATCCATCATAGGGGGGGGGGTGCAGCTCACCAAGAGTGCGGGTGGTGGAAGTTGACAATGATTTCTCGTGGTGTTGAGATTTCAATCGCCGGAGGTGTAGAGGAGATGGTTCATGCTATCATGTTCTGCTGAAGGGTATGGTATTATACCTTCCAAAACAAACTTTTGGCACTATCCGCTACTTGGCCTGTTGCATTGTACTAGCGTTTGTGTCTAGTATTAAACTGCTCAGAGAACTCGGTAATATTTCTCACTGGCAATGTCTTGATTTAGCGATAGCGACATAGGAATTTCCTGTCATTGCTTAGCCAAGAGCAGTGGTGAGAATCTATGCATTAGTATGGTCCTAGAGGCACACTAATATTGTTCATGAAAGCCCAAGGAAATATTCTTCGAGGCTCCCAAAGATAATAATATAGTGCCAGCTCATCAGTAGCCCTTCGAAATACCATGAATTCTAGAGACTGTAACTCAAAACCTCCAAGATGTCCAAGAATCGTGGGATTCAAAAATGGTTTCACCCTATCCTAAGCCATTATATCCCTCCGGAGAAAATACTAGTTGCCTGAGCACGTCCTTATCCAATTATACCCCTCCAGGCACTTCTCACACTCTCTCAAAAGGGCGCTGCCAATGAAGCTAACAGGAATTGATCAAAAATCAAAAACACCCTACAGGGATCCTGTAATCCGCTTTCAATAGACTTGGTCCCAAGATCTCCTTTTGAAACCCCCCGTATTCGGGCCGAGATCCTTACTTCTCGCCGGATGGGAAAGTGTGGTTTGTGTCATCAGCTAGTCTGGCTGTGGTAATTTTTCGCGTCCATCGTTACACTTTGCTACCCCTACACCCGCTATCCCTCCCGTTATCAATAAAGTTAACTCACTTTATTGAGCACAGTCTAGTTACATGGCTGGGTATCGCAGGGTAAACTCCCCTAGTCAAGCACTTCACAAACCCAACCTCCGTAGTGCCCCTTCCGAGAATAGCCTAGGGGTTAATTTGGATGGAGGTTGCTCCTGTTGTTATTCATAAACAATCACTCGGGAGACAAATTAAGCGAGAAGGAAGGGTGTGACCCCTAGACTCAAGTTTCGACCGCAGTGGCAGATCACCATCTAGTCTTACATCGCTTTCCGAAAAATCCCGATGAGAGACTGTACATTCAAAGCTAGGGTTTGTGACTATGGTATAGCTCTTTGTCACTTGTTTTATTTCTCCCCCTCCCACAAAGTTATCACAACCCCTCACTCGCACCTTTCGCTAACACGAACAAGAATCATAATCCCACTCAACCGGATATACACAACCCCACCTCGAACGTACTGACCACAGGAGTCGCTCAAAACCCTTCACGTAGATCTAGAAGTACAAGTTGCCCATCCGGCTCACGTACCAGACCCACACTAGCTACACTTTAAGAGGGTAGCGCAAGAAGTCGCAGTCGGCGATAAAGACCTAGTACCAGATACAATAGCTGAAGCAGTACCTCTAACTCTCGGCAAAGAGCCCGAACAAACCGTAGTAGCCTGCACAAGTCCTCAACTCTCTATAGATGGAGGAGGAGCACTCGAGTACCGACAAGCAATCCCACACGAAAGTGGCAAATTCTTCAGCGCGCCACTCGCCCAAACGGCATACCTTCCAACACCAGCGCCAGCATCCAAGATGACCCAGTTCTATAATGTTGAACAGCCTCCCACGCGCTCCCCCCCTTCCCACCACTATAACTCCCGGAATCGCGAGACACGGTTCCCCATCCCTCGACAACCGGAACGCAATCACATAATGAAGCTACCATTACTCGTCCAGCTATTCTACACCCGAGGACCGGCAGCCTACGGCATTATCAAAGGTAGAAACCCTACCCGCTAGGACGTGACCTAGACGGTAACAGCGACGGGAGCTATTATTCGAAGCCGAACCGGAAGAGCCTTCTCGCAGGCCCACATGCTGTCCCGGCGATCCCAGTTTTCGAGGTGCTCATCCACCAGCCCCGCGGCTTCAGCAGGGGTTTAGAGCATGTCACTTTTAAACCAGTGAGGATAGACGTCTTCGGTAGCACGGGGGGGCAGTCGCCTAGATCGGGACGGGTACCCTATGCTACGGACTAGATGGAGCTCCGTGGGGGTACAGGTGGTAGTTATCCTAGGATCGCTAAAGGAGAAAGTGATGTAGCGGAGGCCAAAGCCGTATTCGTGTCTAGGGTATATATGCTCCTTCTAAAGTACCGCAAAAACTCGAATAATTGAACTGTGTGCTATGAACTTCCAAACCCCTTCTCTAGAAAGGGGGCGAAAATCACAGCAAAATCACAGCAAAATCACAACCTTTACCCGATTCCGAGACTGAAAAAAACAAGAATTTCTTGACCTTGCTGAGAGAAGAAAGCCAAATGACATAGCACACAGTTCAATTGTTCGAGTTTCTACGGTAGTTGTGATCATTGTGTAAACCTTTCATGAAGGCTTATTGAATGGTACCCTACCACTTCCGATGATATCGACGCTAGTACTACAGCTGTCTACTTGGTTCGTAATTGTATAGGGCAATTTCCACTTAGCAGACGTCACCAGACAGGATATCTACCAAGGATGGGGGCACGCTTCTTGGCCTGGAAGGTGCGCAGGAGAAAAGGCTTTCACATGTGCCAGATCTGTAAATTTCTTCAAGTCGAAGAGAGCCACAGTATGAGTCACTGTTATGATATTTAAGCAGGCACTACAACCGCCTAGCAGACTCGGAGGGCGTTCCCATTGCACCAGGCGTTGATATTGTCTCTCTCACTGATATATCTCAGGGAATTTAGCCGTGGGTTCTGGATACGTCGAGGACGAAGTCATTACCCTTCGCCACCATCAGAGCGAACAAAGAGGAGACATTGGGCATTTGCTGCCCTGGTCATATCCGTAACTTGTGCAGTCACCTTGCAATCTATAACCTTAATAGGGGTAGTTAGGCGCGGGTAATCTGTCGCGCTAGACTAGGATCAATCCCTGTGGCCCATAAGTAGACAGGGTAGATCTTACAACACCCCATCCCATACCGAGGACACCCTAGTTATATCCACTATTCATACAACTGTCCACTCCACTGAGATCAGGACCGGCATCAAATCAAAAAACTTTGGAAACGTCACTAGTCAGGGGGGGAAGGGCACTCCTGCTGTTCTTCAATAGTGGTGGAACTCGTAGCGGCGGCGCTAGCAATCGTGGCACTGGAGCTCTAGACATTGGCATGGATATTCACCCAGATCGTAGAGCTCGTGTTAGCACCTCTGCACATGACGAGAATGACAGCTTCGGGTAGCCGGCGTCTTGACCTAGTTAGTACCAAGCTACAACCATTCGCGCCACGGCGTCATTCAGATAGGCGACAGGGACGCTTTCAGTGAGGACAAATCGGAAGAGCATCGGCCCCTATATTTACCCATTAGTCTAACCGGTGTAATCGCCGAGCTAGGACTAGTCCAACCAAAGAGAGCAGAGCCTGCCCAGCTGCGCTGGGAACGCCAATATACCTATCTAGCCAGCTCCCTAAGGGATAATTCCAGAATGCAGGAAGATTAGAAAAGCCCCTCATCATACCCGCCATAGTGAATCCCAGGTACCACAGCTCACTCTTCACTATAGTGTTCAAAAGCCTACCACCCCGACAGCCATAAGAGCCGCTAATCTATACTCACCGGTAATCGTTAGCCCCCAGGTCAACCCCACACCGGAGGGTTCAAGCAATTCCCCCACAATATTGTAAAAGCACATAACCCACGCAGCACCCTTCTAACTCTCTTGGCAAACGGCCACAGATAGACCTCACGTATAACTTTAACTTATCACCCACATTTGCTGAAATACCATTACTAGGGAAGCCATCCCCTCGGTGGTGTTCCTGCTCATTAGCAACGAAATGCTGAATAATAGCCTGAGCCCAATTGTCCTGAATCCCCCCGACACGCTCTAGCAACAACCCCTACAAATACTGATCGGACCCGAAGCCATCCCAATCGCCCCCCCCCCTGAGCAGGTAGAAAATGCCCTCCCTGCAGAATTCCGCCCCCATGGAGCTCGCGCGCTCGCACATGAGCCCCTCATTCTAAACCCATAGTAATTCCCGCGGAGTACACGCCAAGCAGGCGCAGGGCACACCTAGTGGGCTGCCCTGAGAGTAGATAGAGGAGAAGAGGCGTTGGACGAAGCGGGTGTTGCCGGCCCAACAGCCCGAACCAACTAACTCGCTGAAGCAGACATGTTAACTTTTGCTCCTGGAGATATTCTCGAGACAACGCCTGCGCCTTGGTATATGAGGCCGGCTGGGTAGCGCTGGAGAGTAGGGAAGACTATTGAATCGGGCAAGTGCGATGCTTACGCTAAGTACCGGGTAATGATCATGTACTTCACCTTAAGGCACCGCATCAGGCCAAGTCACTCGGTTGCGGTCGGCAGAAAGTGCTAGAGGTGCAAATATAATTTTTTGGGAGTGACAGCTTGTGTCCAATTGCGGACCAGGGAGCCCCTCGAAACAAAAAAATAAAAAGAATTTACAAATAAGTACAGAACACCGTATACATAATAAGAAATTCTTTGAATAAATCCGACGAATTTCTTGAATAATATAATTATTTACCCTCCCCTCAACAGCTAAGTACCGACCGGTAAGATAACATTACCATTTCTGTAAGTGCCAAGACCTTGCTTAAAAAATTTCCGTCAATAGATTCAAGCTCTAACTCACTCGTATCCTTCAGATAATAAAAAGAGTAAACTTCCAGTCCAGATACTTCCAGTAACTTGTAGTAATTAATTGAGCTTATTGCTGGTTGTGTCGATAATGCCCGCGACCTCGAGCAATGCTGTTGATACCTCCCACCTGGATCCGACTGCGCGGATCCTCTATCGTTCCTTCTTTTCTTTTTTTCCCGGATAAGCAACTCCGGGGTCGTTGAGGACGTAAATAAAGTCTTGGCAGGTGCCAGTGGAGTACTGTGCACCTCACTCAAGTGATTGTAGTGTGGGTTCCAGTTTCCCGATTATCCTCTCTATGATTTCCCTGTTCTACACTTTATCAGGGTAGTGTCCGCTGCTGTTTGGAAAAGTTCCATTTGCATCCACCGCATCATATTGGTTGGTGAAGCTGAGATGCGATTAGATGGGGAGGGGCCAGAAAATTATATATCCTTAAGAGTGATTTATCATGAACGAGTTTTGCTTTTTTCCCTCATTTCCCCTCTTGCTCTTTGATTCTTTCCATCTGGTACACAGAGCCAAGTTATCGTGTATGATAGAAGGACCTTTCCTCTTTTCCTCACGGGTACGTCGACTACGGCCATTTTCACTATCGAATTACTCTACGGCAGATGGATAAATATATGACATGGCATGATACCAATATGGCCTCATTTGTATGCAAGGATGGCCAGCAGGAATCTAGGAATGAAGGGAGTACACTCGGCATAGTGCTGTTTGAGCGCTGTGCGAGTACCAGTATAGTACCTTCTCCAATATATCCCACCAAATCTCTAAATACTAAGCAGCAACTTAGAATCCTCGCTATAGGACAATCCATATCGACATTAAAGTTGCTTCGAGGGCGAGTTTAATAAACCGCTCGAGGGTGCAGTGAACGCTTTGATATTAGGGGACTAGATCCTCCAACCATTGCATCATCACCACATGTGTTCTTTTGAATAAATTCATACTTACGGTCCATAAAACAAGCATTAGAGCACTAGAATGTACTAGAACAAAAAACTCGAGCTAGTCGCCGACTTACACAAAGACCAAGCCCACCCCACAGACCATTTTCTCTCTCCGAACGAGTTCGGGAGCTCCATTTAGGTCAAACCAAATTGAAAAACACCAGGAGAGTAGTTTTGAATAAAAGAAATTGAATAGAAAATTAACGGAACCGAGGAACTACTGATAGCCTAGAACAAAAGTAGCTGTGTACAGTACAGTGCATTTTGTATAGCATCCCCATGTATAGTCTAGTCTCAAGGCAGTTTCAGGTCTCGCAATATCACAGCATAAAACAGCATAAATCATCAATTTGCAGACTTTGCACTTCGATTATAAGAAAAATAGTGTTCTCACGATGCTTATAGCTCCTTGATTTTCTTACACGGACGGAGTCTAGACATGAGTCTCTCAAAAGGGCTGTTCCTGGTGCAAAACAATCAACTGCCCGAGCTTTGATCACCCCAACCCACCCTACTATACCATCCAGAACACCACTGCACTCCCTCCGACCTAGCACACCACATCAATGACTGATTGGCCTCCCCCAAATATTGTCAATACCAATACCTAAATCCCGCTAAAAGCTGGTTTTTCGATAGCGTCAGCTAGGGGAGCAAAGCAGCGCCCCACAAAGAGGTCCCTGCATCCACATAAACAAGGAGCGAGATATGCCCAGGATTTAAAAAAAGCTCAGAAAAGCAGTAGCTCAGCAAGGATGTCAAAAAGGTCAAAAAGCCATTCTTGCCCATCCAATACAAATCTTTAGAGAGAAAGATTACGTTTCCCTACCTTTATAGAGACACGTCCGAGCACTGTAGAGTAACCATCCCCATCCAGTGATTCCGCCCAGCCAAAAACATAATTTCCGGATTACGGTCTTTCCGATAGCTTTTTCGTGCCTAATATCTGGTTGAGAAGCATCCTGTTGTACCCTCTTCGTGTCTACCGGAGCGAGAGGTAGTGTCTTAGAATCACCGTAATTAGGGCTTCTTTTCGGAAAGTCTCATCCGTGCTGCCGAATCAGTCAATGAAGATGAGGACAGTCGGGGGATTGAAAAGAAATGTGGTCGTACAGTAACGCACAGAGCCCGGACGGCAAGGTAACGCAAAGCGGTCCAACAAGCGCCCAGTTACCCGCTGAGCCTCCATGCACGGTGCATGTGTTACGGTGCTTTCCTCCGAGTGCCCGTGCAGTTATTCAGTGAAGCCTGAGCTTTCTGACAATATATGGACAGGCTAGGGTTAATTCCTTTGAGGGATCAACCTTGATCACTGAGACTCCTGTCAATCGAAGTATCATGGTACTCAGACAGAGCGGTAGGAGAGAGGGGGGCTCCTTTAGCTGAGGCCATATCGTATCGTACAAAGTTCTAGCATTAGCAAGCATTAAACACTGACAACCCTTGATCAGCTGAAGAGAGACTCCCCCAACTTCTCATACATTTACCCAGCACGTCATGGGATCCCCAAGGCGCGAGCATGCATGCCTGACGGGAGTGGCCCACTCGGAAGCTTTTTAGTAATCTAGAAGGAAATGTCTCTACGAACAGGTTTTCATTAGTCGCCCGGTCCAAGATATACGCCGCCGAATCAAGCAACGCTTCTGTTGAGTAATCCGGGGTTCTCGTCACTCACGAATGGCCCGGGCTAATCGCTAGGGCACCAAGCACATATGGGGCTTAGGTTAGGTGGCGACCGATACGATACGATAGATGATAGCTTGGATGAAATCCCGACTACCTACCAGTATTACCGGCAAAAGAGCAATGATGACCCCTTCCCTTGCACCATTTCAGAGCGCTAGGGTACTTTACAAGAATCATAGGCAGCCTCCAAGTATTATATCTGCCATCGCTGGTAGGTAATGAAGTCTCGCACCACACACACAGTATCATGCATACACACACATACATAATCATACGCCGGCACCGTCCTCCTCTTCCTTCTTCCACTTTGCCTGCTACTCCCTGAAGTGAAATTATTGCCTGAGCCTGGCCTGGGCCTCAGATGATCAACGCTCTATCGTAGAATTATAACGCCTCAAATAAGACTCACCAATTTCGGCCTCTCCGAATCAAAACGTTACAATTCAGGCGGAAATTGTTGAGAGCTCAAAGGGAAAGAAAAAAAGGAAGCTAAATCCGGGTGAATGAGTGAATGAATGAATCAGCGCTTGGATCCTCGTAGGACATGGCGGTAGGTAGGCTCTTCAAGTCCCGAGGAGCGAACACATAATCGAAACCCAATCTAGTGTATTTTCCAGTACTATATAGTACATAACACAACAAGGTTCAAGAGGCATGGCATATGGAGAACAAGGCAAGGAAGCAGAGAGAATGACCAAAACGCCGGCAAAATTCCCCACCCCCAATCCAATCCAATTTACCAAAAGTGAAGCGACTAGGTTCAACACTTAACTAGTCAGGGCAGACCAAATCTGTAAAAATAAAAAAAAACCCCCGAATGGTACCGGAAGGACTCAAAGAACTGAACCTCACACTAGGACGTTGGAGTTGCCTTTGCTGGTTAGTTCCGGCACTTTTTTTATTTTTCTCCTGTCTGTCTCAAGCTGGGGCTGAGTGGGATCAGCTTTCCAAGTGCTTTCGCCCCCACCCGACTATGATACCCCCCAGTTGTCCAAGAGAGGGAATTTTGGACGTCTTAGAGCGAGGTTCGAAAGTATTCAAGTTTCTTACGGGTACATACCGGCATCACACTTGTAGACCACGATGCATTCAAAAACATTTCCACCAAAACGTCCATACCTCTCTCACACACGCACACACAGACACCGACCCACATCACTCGCCCAGAACGACCCATATCCAACCAGCCAACCAAACGACAAAGTCAACCAACAAAATAATCATGCCCCCACCGAACCCGCTGACCAGACATATCATGGAGAACGGACAAGAGTGAATGAGCGAACGGAAGGACGAAATGAATGAAAGACAAAGCGGGAATAATCCAGGGTTTATTTTTCCCCTCTCCCTTTCCAAATGCCTCAAATATACTTCACCCGACCACTCATTCGAAACAAAACTCAATGAAGGAAAGAAATGGAAACCGGGCAACTTTGAAATCCATCCCATCCTACCATTGGAGAATTCAATCCAGGACCAGCCCCGATCAGAAGGCGTCCATCACACAAATATGCAAGCATGCTACTGTACCAAGATAGATAGATGAATACCATAGCTAGATACATCAGATACTCAAAGAACCCTTTTTTTCCTTTTTTTTCTTTTTTCTTTTTTTCTTTTTCTTTTTTCCTTTTTTCCTCCTCCTCCTCCTCCTCCTTCCTTCCCTTCCGCACCAATCCTTACTTGTACGGTACAGAACTCGCCCGACTAAAATAAAATAAAATAAAAACGAACGGACCATCTCCTAGCCCTTTGGTCGTTTTATCGTTACTGGCACAGCCCCCTCGCTCACAACCAAGGAAAGAATAAAAATAAGTTCCATATGGACAATAGGGTTGACACGGCATATCTATAATATAATAGCATAGTATAGTATGATATACATTACATATACGCCGCCGCGGGTTGCCAACCAGACTTGATCCCATCTATCTACCCTAGTACTAGGGGTATTCAAAGTTATAAATGTTGAAAATTCTTAGCTCACTTTCTCGTTTCATGTAAGCTTGGCGCACTTAGAAAAAGCTAGTTTACCATTAATTTACCTTACCATACGATACTCCTCCCGTTACCGATGTCCGTACCAGGTAAGACAAAAAGGTGTAAGCTGTGTAAGGCCTCTTTTTTTCACGAGCCCCTCAAATATGTTACCCAGTTTCTGTCAACACCATTGGCTAATTCTGTAAAGTACCCTAATGCAAGATCCTGCACCAAATTTCAATCAAAATTCTCGTTTTTAGCGTTGAATACCCTTTACTGCATCTATTGTGCGCATATCCTCCCTGCCATGCCAAAATCGATTCGCGGATATTAATTGGTTAGGGGGCGCATTCAGGGGATTAGAAAGAGGAACCTTGTTAGTTAGGTTAGTTAGTCTGTTAGTGTTAGTCAGTGTGTTAGTTAGGTAGTGATCGAGGTCCGCGCCAGTACTGCACTTCAACGTCGCTTCATCGGATTTGCTCCTGGGCTAATGGGTGGTGGTGGATTTCGCTGCAACGAGCAAGGGTTTCGCTAAGTTGTTACATTTTATAGTTTGGGGGGTGATTGGGCGGGGTTTATTGAGCGATACCGTAGATGGATATGGATGGATGTGATGAGGGAAGAGGCCGAACGGGCTAATCAGATCCGCCGATAGTCATGAGTTGTCACTCGAAATGTACAGGGCTATACCGCACCTAACGATAGGCGGAGTTAGTACATGTTCATCATATGGGAAATACCGTAGCCTACCGGGTAGATGGGAGGATGGCCAGATAGATGGGAGAAAGCAAGAGTCGCTGTATGCAATATATTCCAGAGCCCACAAGCCCTTAACTGCGGCACCACAGTACAGTACAGTACAGTACAGCATGTACTGTAGACCAACGGAGCCCACGATACACACCCATCCAAACACCCCTGCCTAGAAAAAAAAAGAGAGAAAACCAAAAAACTTTGAGCGCAATCAAACCCCACACCACCGTCTCAACTCAACCCTGAGACAAAAACAAGGTAAGACAAAAACAAAACAGCGCAAGCGGGAGGAAAACGAATGAATGCGAAAAACTCGCTAAACCATTCGCTTAATGCTAGAATGTTTCACAAAGTGTTGCATGTTTCTTCCCTGGGCCGTATCCAATCAAGTGAGCATACTCCGATATCCCCGCACAGCACAAGAAAGCACCTCATCGAAAAATTTAGCGATGATAAATCTACCAAGCCACATCCTGTAATCGCTAGTGCTAGCCCAGAATAGCACCTTAACCCCACGGCACGGGCCGTGCTGAGTAGCAGCAGGGTTGGCGTGGCTAGGTTGACCGGCGGGTGGGCGGGTGGGGACTTGCGCCCCCTTTCCTCCCCCCCCACGAAGTGACTAATTCTCTGGGCGGGCATGGGGGAGCGGGATGTAGTATCATGACGACGGCGGATATATAGTATTAAGTAAAAATAAGAATAATAGCGGAAGGGCCTCGAGTATGAAGAAAGAAGAAAAAAAAGCTTTGGGGAAGGAGGATCGGCTCAACCCAGCTCAACTCAACTCAACTCAACAGCGCGCCGGGCGGCCAACTCGGAGACACCCGCACAATTGCAATCATATGTCAGCCCTGCTCTTATTCCGTCATCATTCGGACTGTTGAATGACATAATTCACGTGACGGAGCGTGAAGGCGGTCCCGAATCCATACTGTCTTGTGCCATAGTACTAGTACTGTACTGTACCCTACCTGGCCTCCTGTACTGTACTTTACCGGGAGCAAGCAAATAGCTTCTAGAATCACTTAGATTCCCCTCCCGCTACCTCCGTCGCACACATCCGCGTCAGAACGGAACGGCAAGATAAACCCTCATCACGCCCCCAGCCTTCTCAGGGGGAGATCCCACCGTTCTAGAATGCTTTTCCCTAAATTGATGTGCTGTATTAGACAGCCCCGCATTCTCATTTATTAATATTATTATTAGGTTATGCAGAAACCCTTACCCTACCGCCCTACGGTACTGTACTCACCGTCAAGTGATGTGGATGAAGTGGGTGAGGTAAACCTCACCTGCCAGAACCAGCCTATCACAAACCCACCCCCTCCAAGACCTATCCAATCATAGGTAGACTGTAGAATGGACCAATTATCCGTGGGGGGGTGATCCGCTGTGCAGTATCAAAAAAATAAGGGAAAAAGGAAAAAGAAAAAGAGGATAGGAGTCGGAATAACTAAGTAAGAAAAGGGGGAAGGAAAGAGAGATAGGTGACGTATGGTTGTGGGGGACCGGGACTTGTAGGAAATTATCTTGCCGCATAAGTTACAAGGTGGTGAATATGGTATAATATTGATAACTATAAACGGGAATCCTCGGCAGATGAGGAACAGCATTGTGCATACGGTACCGTATTGTTTTTGTTCTGCCAAGTCGTTAGATTTGTTCGTGAGACTACGGGAAAATCCCGGCAAGCCCCAAAGTATGGGGTGCAGCACGCGCAGGTCTTTCCAGGTATCACAACTCAACCCAAGGGCGAGGAAATCGTCGAGGGCACACACACACCGCTGTTCTCGCCGATAGGAACATCTTTGTTTCTCTTTCTTTCTTGTTTTACCTAATCGGTGTTCCGTACCAGTACGAGTACCGTACTACTATTGCTATTGCTGTCACTGCTGCTACTGCCACTGCTGAGAAAAACGTAAGGCAGGGAAAGGAAAGGGCTGAGATGACGTTAAACTGTCTCACGCTGATCTAACCGTACCGGTACTACCGGCACCGTACACGACCAGCCGTACCGCACGGTGTCGTAAGAGGAATACCGGTAGAAAGAAGAGGAGGAAGAAGAAGAAAAGAAGAATGAAAGAAGGGCACGGATGCCTTTCCTACTGTTATGTAACCCCCTCGCTCTCTCGCTCTCTTTCTACCGACACCAGTACCTCGCGTGCCTGCCAAGTCCTCCCCACCCCTCACCACCAAAGGCTCAGACCCCCGTCCAACTTAGGCCAGACAAACTCGCAACAGCCTTCCGTTTCCAGCTTCAGTGAGCAAATAGGTAGGCAGAAATTCATCACATCCGGCACCGGTACCGTAAAACTGAGAGATAGTAGAAGGTCAAAGTGTTCAAGTACCGGTGCCAGCTACGGTATTGTAGCGCGGCGGAGTTTTTCGTAAGGTCGCCCCTGCCACGGCGGGGGGGGGATTCCTCATGTGGAGTTTCTATGCGAGTCCTTTTGTTTGCTTGCTGTTGTCTTGTCCTGGTTCTTGGGTTCGGGATAAGTAGGGGTATTTTTAGGGAGTTTGGGGTATTTGCCTATTTTCTGCCCTGAAGGGGTTTATTGATGCGGTAAGTTGAGTTAACTTTGGAGCTCCACTTTGGGATACCTTCGGGAGTGTTTTTATTATTGCTTAATTATTTACTGCGGTATGATGCATGCCATATTCCGGACGAGAATGGATAGGAAATATGCGAGATATCACTCGCGTTGTTGGCCTGACTCTAGGTACGCTAGGGATATACCGTAGGGAGGGGGAGGGACACTCAGCGGGTATCCAGATATTGAAAAGCCCACACACACCTATACCACTTGATCAATAAAACTTGGGGAAGCAAGGGGGGAAGAAAGAGAGTCGAACTCAGAAAGAACCCAGATCTCCTAGCAAACAAAAAACAAAAACCCGTTCACTTCCCGACCCGGGGAGGTGAGCTAAGTTACCGTGCCCTACCCGCTAAGGCAAGGTTCACCCAGGCCACCCACTCATTCACATACACATCACACATCACACAAGCCCACACACACAGTACCCATCTTTCCATGCCATACCTCGGGAATGTCTCTCATATTATCAGACACCTCTCTGGCTTGTGCCACCGTTCCAGCAGCCTGGCTCCCCACGAGTGAACCACGGCAAAAGTAAACACCTCCTGTACTGTACTGTGCCTTTCCCTTAACGGGCCCTGGGAAATTTCTTGCCGATCCAGCTTCCACAATGGTAAAAATTTTCTTTCCATAGCAAACACTGAGCGTCAGCAACCCCATCCCCGGGTACCTTCATCCCATCATCTACCTTGGCAACCGGAGAAAAAAAAAAAAAAAAAGATGCCTGGAATTACCATGGAATGTATTAGATTCAGCCACCAGCCACCAAGTGTGACTCGGACCCTTCGATAGAGGCGCTTGGACAAGGGTGAGTGCGGTTCTGGGAAATTTGCCTTTCCCTTGCTCTTCCTAGAGATACGATTAGGGGACACTAGCTAACTGGATTTTTTATTTTGCGGGGATTGTATTCAGTGCTGCATATCTGTAGGGAGTCCCGTAGTCGGTAGTGCTACCGGACGTATGCGGGATGTAGTCCAAGGAGGGATAAGAAGGAAGCTAGGGGATACTTGATTAGCGGCTTTCTTATTTTCCCTTCTGATTTCGGATGTGGCAATTGGGATGGAGTGGATGTGCTTTTTTAGGACCTTGGTGGGTTGAGATGATCGTGGGATGGTCAAGTGTGAACAAAGGCTCTCGTGCTCCGAGACTGGGAAAGGGGGTGGGGATGAATTCTGTGGCAGTGGAGCTTTCACCTCGTCAGATAATGAGAGGCCACTATTAGGTCAATGAATGACTTGAAAAGGTCTGATGGTGGATCGTGCGCGGATAGGTCGTTGGGGAGCAGCCTGTAACTTTTTTAGTCGCTATCTGCATTTTTTATTTTTTTTCCTCTTTTTTCTTCTTTTACACTCCATACCTATCCTTCCATATTGCAATTCGGGGCTGGATTGGAGAGAAAGGTTATGCATATCACTCACAGCTATTATGGCAGCTGCAAGCCAGGAAACTTGACAAACCTCTCATGATAGCTAGACTGAGAGCAAGGGCAAGGCCTCGAGAGACAACAGCGAATGAAATCATGTTCTTACTGAGCTGCAAACAGCAGCACGCAAGAGACATGGAATAGCAACATATGGTCAGAGGTAAGTAGGCAGACTTGCATGGCCCTCTAATCGAACGAGGACTAGATGATGATTGCAGGGAAGATAATGGCATCTTGTTAGAGATTGGTCCTCTGCACGAAACGTTTTTTTTGCGCTCCTTCACCTCTTACAGAGCATGGACCGCCCCCGTTTACGATACGGGCGATTGATCGCGGAAAATTGCATCAATGGGAAGAAAAATGTTACAAGACTGGAGGAGGAGGAGGGAAGGGCAGAGGCCTCGAAGTGGATGGTAGGGGAAAAAAATTCCAATTTTTTTTTCCCCCGAATGGAGGGGCGAGGTTACGAAGATAAGTAGAATAGAAGAGGCAAGACAATAAGAGTGAGGAAAAATAACTGCCGTGTGGAAAACATGGTTGGTCCTCAAGAGAGAGTGTGTGATAATCTTCCTGCGGTCAAGTACTTAACGAAGGTTCCACCCGCTTCCCTTTTTCTCCTCACCACCCCTCTCAGATCAACTCGCACACACGCTCACTCTTTTTTTTTATCTATTTAATCACTCACTCCAAACATCCTTCACCTTCCGGTGTTGTTGGGGTTTGACGTTGCTGGCTACTCTTCTCTACTTTTTCGAAATCTACAGAACTTACCTTATACTCTGTCCCGTATCTACAAACAGAGACAAATAGCGTACAGATTCGAGCTCGGATAGCAGTACACCATCTGCGCAGGCGTATATAGTGCGCAGGATTAGGGAGATAGTACAGGCGGATACATCAGCTTCTCGCCTCCATCTTGCAATACTAACTTAACTGTTCCCTCCTTCGCCGGCAACCACGCCTGAGCAGCTTACTTGCAGTGTTAGCGGGGCACTACTGGTATCAGCTGTTTTGTTAGACTAGCCTTCTCAGCCTTTGAACTAAACAGCTGCATATAAGAGGAGCTCACTCGCCCATTTATTCACCATCTGCTCAATATCTCCTATCCCACGCATCACTCTCAGCCTATATCCATCGCAATGGCATTGCTCAAACCAATCACTTTTCACCCCTCATCACCCAAGCAAAAGTCAGACTTTCCAATGGCTCCCGTAGCTCCTACTCCACAGCCAACACCAGCCTCGAATCCAAGCTTCCGAAGCGTCAAACCGAAGCTACCACCAGCACAACCACACCTGAGTATTACACCTGGCATCGGCTCCCTTCCCAGATCTGATCCTCCAACCCCTTCGCGTGGCCCACCACCCACACCCAAACGCAGGCCACACAATGAGCTGTCCAAGGCTGACCCTCCGACTCCTCCGCGCGGTCCTCCGCCAACTCCACGCCGTAGAGAGGTTAGCCTTGGAGCTCCCGACTCCCTTTCCCGGCGTGACCCCCCGACTCCACCCGGGGGGCCACCAACAACCCCAGCTCGCAGAGCTCTCGGGAGGATGATGGAGGATTCCAACATCTTCAACTCATTATCCCGTGAAGATCCTCCTACCCCTCCTGCTCCGCCGTCAACTCCTACAGGAACTAGTAGAGCTCTGTCTAGAGGCCTTTCAAAATGTGATCCGCCGACTCCACCGGGTGCCCCCCCGCCATCGCCACAACGACGTAGGGCTGGGACATACTCTGAGTATTCTCGAAGCAACCCCCCAACCCCTCCCGGTGGTCCCCCGCCAACGCCGGGTCGCTCGGTGCCCTGGACGACCCAAGAAATTAATCTACTAGTATCCGTTTGCAGAAGCGGTGTGGAACTAGTGAGTCAATTGCACTTGATTTGTTTTTTCTTTTCTTTTCCTTTACTTTAATGCATTATTTGCCCTATTCCTCACCATTTCCCGCCGAGTTGTCGGTGGTGGTGGTGGTGGGGAGTGGAAGATATTTGGTCTACCCCCTAGGCAAAGCCTTGCAAACGATCCAATAATTTCCTTTGGTGGAAGGTTTTTTTGTGTCTCGATTAGCCAAGTTAGAGAAATTAGTAGCGCTGACCCAGGCCCTTTTTTTCTCTCTATTGGCAGGGATGGTGCCAGATTGCCGGTTTGTTTCACGGAAGAAGCGTCTTGGAATGCAGGAACAAGTTCCAAGATGTCATTCATAGACAACGAGAGGCTATCGACTTAGAGCACGGATGCTGCGCTTACGATTGCGAAAAGAGTTGGGACGGAGAGGTTTTCTATGACAACACTGGAAGCACCAGGTAATACATATCATGCGTATATCCATCTATTCCATCCCCCCCCACACACATAGTAGCGTCAGCAACACAAGATGATCTGGAGGCCAGCCGTTTCGTGGCTGTTATTTGCTTTTTTTCTTCCTTTTTTTCCTTTCAATCCCCGGTTACCAGATTCAGATTTATTCATTTTTCTTTTTCTTCCCTTCTTTTTTCTCATTGGAGGAAGGGGGGAAAGAATATTTGAACTTTTTTGTTTTTGTGGATGGGCTCACTTAACTGATCCACGATGCGTTTCGCAGGAGGAGGTGCTTTTCTATCCCGACCGAGGCAGAGGACAATGTTCCTGAACTAACCGCCAGCAACGAACCTTCGCCAGTAGGTTCACCTGTAGCCGACCGCCGTGTCACCATAAAGAGAAGTTGGGGACAGATCGGTGACGTGGAAACCGCTGATGAGGAAACCATCTACCACTCCTATGGCGACAATTCCTCCGACAAGCACTACTACTCCTCTAAGAAGGCAAGGGCTATTACGTGAGTTTGATAATGATTTTTTTAAACTTTTCAAGACTTTTCATTTCAATAATTAGCCCCCACAACATTGTGTC
The DNA here is from genome assembly GCA_003070745.1 of Tuber borchii. NCBI lineage: Eukaryota > Fungi > Ascomycota > Pezizomycetes > Pezizales > Tuberaceae > Tuber > Tuber borchii. The sequence continues at coordinate 58,696 of NESQ01000144.1, read as the reverse complement.
TTGGATTTGTCTGGTCTTATATTTGTCTTGCCTCGTCTCGTCTTGGGATTATTTTATCCCGAATTCATTTACTCCTCCACATGCATGACAAAAGCTATCGACAAAAAAACTAATCACGCAATAGACATTTATCGGACGAGCTAAACTTTGTCCTCTCACAGCAGTGGGCCTCAAACGTCATGGATGGAAAATTATGCCACGCCCAGGAAAAGTATTGGTCTCCTAGCACTGCTGGTTTCGGGTTGGCTCAGGTATCATCCGTACTTGGCAACCAATCGTAGAAAAAAAACAAAAAACATCAACTAAGCCCAGCTGTTCAACGAATGAACAAATAATAAAGTTTTTGGTTGAGTTAACGGGGATGTGATGACGAGCTTGCTCTTTTCTTTTCTTCTTTCTATGCATGAACTACTACTTGTACAACCTTTGCTTTTTATTTGTTTAACATTTTTATAACACTTAACTCTTTTCCTTATTTTCATTGATGGATTTATCTATCCACGGTATTTACTTATCAAATTAGACGGATGGGATGGGCTCGGGCGGGATCAGGATGGGCAAAACTGGGAATGAGGGGTTCCAATAGACGAATAAGTTAACTTATGTACTGTATGCTTGTTATACCGGTACCAGGGCGCTTCGATATCTTTCTCATTTTCATTATTGTGTTCCTTTGATAGTTGGATATTGTACGGCAGTTGGCTTTTCGTTGTGCCATTAATCCCAACCTTGCCCGAAAAAGGAATCAATTAGGAAATGCAAATGAGAATGCTGTACTCGAGTCCGGAGATAGCCCAGTAAGCCATTACGCATCGGGCCATTCATACCAGCTTTTGCGGTACCGGCAGTTGAACTCTAATCGCTCCGTCGGAGTAAAGGGGGGGTATGCCCGAATACAGCGCAAGGAACATTGCTAAAAAGTCAGTGGCTGCGAAGGAGGTTTAAAGTGGCTACATTGGATGCGCCCAGACTACCGTGCACCGTGCTGCTCCTTGTGTTCCTCAGGACGCTGGAGGGACGGGCTGGTTACTACGATACGAGATGAATTTAAGAGGCTCCCTATTATGATATTCGATTCTTAGATTACTATTTTGACATTACCGGCTAGTTAGCCCTGAGGTGTGGCTAGAATCCCCAACAAATATTGTAATAGTATAGTAAGTTGCCCCGATGGAGGTCTGCCCTATTCCAAATCTGTGACTCAAAAGATTTAAAAAAGGTAGAATAGTTCTACAATGCATAAGTTGCATTCATTTGTCCAAGCTTCCTTCAACGGATGCCCAATCGAACCAACCTCGGGAACCCTCTTACGATTAGCGCTATATCGATTAAGGTACCGTAAGAACTCGAATAATCGGACCATGTGCTATGTAGTCCGAAATTTCCTCCTCTGGAAAAGGGGCGAAAAACACACCAAAAATCTGCCCCCACGAGACAAAAGAAAAAGAAAAAAACACCAGACCTTACTAGGAGAGGCAAGTCCAACGTCCTAGCACATGGTCCGATTATTCGAGTTCTTACGGTATCGTCGGTATGCACCCATAATATAATACGATACAATACAATCTAATACGATGCGGTCCCAGATTGGACCGATTGGACTGGATTAACCGAAAAAATCCATTAGCTAAATTAGTACAGGACCGGACACAGCGGAGTACAGCACAGTCATTAGAGTTCTCGAAAACGCGCTGCTTAGTGTACTATGAAACCGGTAGACTGATATATCTCTTCGGGGATGGGAGGTGTCAAGCTGCAGATATCCCACGCACACCTGTCCAGTCCAGTACAGTACAGTAAGAACTTTGAATACCATATGCTAGGTAATCTGAAATTTCCTCCTCCTCTTTAGGAACCGGGCCTGGAGAGGCGAAAAGCATACCAAAAAAGTGCTCTTGGAGAGAAATAAAATGGAAAAAGAAAAACACCCCCACCTTACTATCATCGGTAGGGGCTGAATCCGATGTCCCAGTGCAATGGTTCAAGCGTTCGGGTTGGTACGGGGTCCGTTATTTTGGAATTGGGTGCTATATATTACTCATAGAGGTAGCTCTTACCTTGTCTGGTGGGATTCTTTTGGCTGTGGGTGGTGTTCCTCCTACTGTGATCGTCCTGCGATTTTGGGGAGGTGCGTGATGGGTGCTTGGCTTTGGGGTATGCTCTGGTGCTAGATTGTCTCGAAATACTGTATTTCTTAGGTATATTAGTTTTTTTTTTAGTTTTTTTTTGCTAGATGAAGATAGCGGTGTGTAGTTAGAGACCCGGTCCCTTGGTTTCAATGGTTTAGTTATTGTTTATTATTTTCCTTAGTAAGTTCGGACGAGCCCGGACCGTCTCAGCCACGCGGAGGCAAGGAAGAGCGGGAGATAGAATGAATGGATTGAGAGGTCGTGAATACAGAAGGTCTAGATTATGATGCTTGGGATAGTGCGGACCCCCTGGCGTGGTGGTATGCTAACCAACTCAGAGCGGCGGGCGATTCAAAGTATGGTTTGCTCTCACGGGGTAAGAGTCGTGCTTCCGAACTAATTGCTAGGTGAATCCGGCACGATGTGAGGCCTGCCCGAAAAGTGAGTTTAAAAAGAATGTCACATGTTTCCCGAGTGAGTATTTGTGAATGCATTTGAGGCCGTGTATGAGAGTAAGGAAGTGTCTATCGTTGCGGAAAAACAAACCGGCGGCATGATTCTTTTCACATGCGGGTGCACTGAGGCTTTTTTATTAGTGGAGGAATGTAGTACAAAATTGGTGCGCCAAAGGGAGTATCTGCGTAGCTATTTGTTAGAGGATGATCGGGTGGGTGGGGATCTGGGGGTGACTTGGGCGCGAAACTTGGACAGGGCAAGAGGAGGGTAGGATGCAATGGTGATTTTAGAAAGAGGCAGAGATCAGGGAATTAGTATGCATGTAGGGTTAGGATGTAGCTGGTATTTTAATTTCTTGAGTTTTTTTTATTTCCTCTTGTTTGCCTTTTGCGGATAGCAGTATTAATCTCACTACTCTTTCCCAAGCGCCCCCGGTAGGCTCCCCTAGCTTGTAGGCCAAAGTATCCATCTTTTCAGAAGAGGATTGGACGGTTAGGAGGGTGTAGTCCATTGCACAAGCGCTAATGGTAAGCGCCTGCCTGATGATATAGCTCTTGTAGGGGCTGGGGTCACTTCCGGAATCTGACCCATCTGTCTCGTGCAGTTCTCTAGACGGAAGGTGGAATGCCCATTTTCACTGGAAATGATCCTGCCCCTGCCCCCCCCCCATCCCAACTATGCTCAGAAAGGGATGGACGACCTCTTGGCCCGCCGGTAGGCTATGCTAAAGTGTTCGACAAGCTTCGGGGGTGCGTATCGGTGCTTAAACGTGTATACCGTCCATAAGCCCTTAACCGTGCTGTGCGCTCTGAGTTTATGCTTCTGCCAAGGCCACATATGGTTGTATGAACCAAAGCTTTCTCCACCATTCACAAGGATTGGAAAGCTACTGAGGAATTACTGTCATGCTGTTAGTAGTCCATCCTATATAAAATAACCCTCCTTCCTCGAGCTGCCACTGGGAGTAATATCCACCGTCCCCTAAGTTACCACCCAACTTTAAAACAAACTCTCTGGGATATTTTCCTACTTCCCTTGGCTGTTGCATGGGGTGGTTCTCTTTATCGCTATTACAGGCTCTAAGCCTCCTCCTATAACGCATGGTCAGATAATTTTCCCGGGTAGCTTTCGTTCGTTGCAAATTATTGGCCCACTATCCAGCATGGGCTGGTGATGAGTTTCCCCAGGATTCGAGGCATCACCAGCGAGTTTACCGCAGAGTGGATGTGGAGGGGAAAAGATTTATCTCTTGCGATCTTTGTCACCTATCTATGTTCCGCTATCCCGCTCTGCGTTTTCCATTTCTGATTAACTTAAGTTTAAGAGAGATTGTCTAAATCTACTTTTATGGCTGCTTAAGTTTAGGTCTACTCCAGCAAGGTGTACTCCCCGTCACCAACTTTCCTCTCCCACCCCCTATACCTAATCCCCCCTCACTGTCCACCCAGCATAGTACAAATCTCCAAAACTCCCTTGCCGGTACACAAACCCCGCTCCTCCCCCTCGAGCCATGCCATGATGGCACCTTCCTGTGCTGCCGACGCTAAATCCCAGGATTGCCTATGAGCGATTAGTAGGAGCGCTGCGAGTATTGAAATCTCTAGTATAAACACTATCACAAATTCCTGATTCGAGGAGGCGTTGTGGAAGGTAACCATTTTGTATTCTGGTGGATTATCGGTGGTGCGGTGGTGGTAGTCTGGAAAGAGTTGGTGATGGGTTTTGGTCTTCGCCGGGGGGGGGGGTATATAAGGTGTCTGTGATTTCAAGATTGGAGGGCGTAGTTAGTGGATGAAAATGGTGGGGACTATGGGGATAATTTTCAAGAGGGATATATTTGCATGCGCTGGAGGGAGAGGGGGGGCATTTGTTTTGAAGTTGTAGATGACTGAAGGGAGTTCAATACACAGTGTAGTATGATTGCTTGGTTGTAGAAATTTTCATTAAGGGAAGGAGAGGTGGTTATTGTGTCCTGAAACATAGGTTTCTACTGGTAATAGCCTTTCGTTTTTCTCCCCTCTACTACCCTGCATGCCTCGGCATCCCCCGATACCCGCTAGCTCGTGGCCATGGTATGCATAACTTGGGATGTATTTGTGTACTTTCGGTACGAAAATACTGTATTTTAAAGTCTAAACCGTTCTGGAGGCCAAATGCTAAAAGTTTGGTCCTTAGCCTAGATATTTTCAAAAGCCTTTCTCACTCCCTGCCGCAACACCGCTCATCGGGAACCCACTGTCCGGGGTCTGCCCCAGCATAGCACCGTGCGTGCCTTGCGATTATTATTTTTTGGAAGCCTCAGGAATGGTGATTGAAAGAAATTAGGTGATTCAGGGAGTTTGGTGAACTGGTTCCTCCTCCAGGGGAGTATTTTAATCTTTTTTTTTGAAAACAATGGGGGAAAAAAAGGAAAAAAAGAGTAGTTGGGAGCCGTGAGATAATGAACCGGTAGCCGGAATTGGAGTCAGGATATTTAAATTTCTGCCCCCCAAATTATAAAGCTATAGTTTGATCACACGAGTGATTGCCGGTGAATACACAAAAAGCTGTACTGCTCTTGTGCTTCTCATCCACAACCCGTCTTTGCGTTTCACCCTCTATAGAGATGTTATAGGAGTTAAGTTTATAGCCGGTGGAGGAGTTTTCTCCTGCGCTATATCTGTTAATGCGAGGTGAATCCGCCAGCTATGTTTGAGAGCTCTATAGAATGACCGGAAGCCTGGGGTACTTGATTGAATGATGTGATTTCCGAACAAACTCTGGGGGGAGCTTGAGCTGTGCTGTGCTAGTTGGAGTATTGAACGAATCTCATATCTGTTGCTAGTCACTGCCCTACCGGATATACCCAGCAGCAAGAAAAAGAGGGGCCTCCGAGACGAGAAGTGAGTTGGTGAGAGAGCAGTTTTCCTGGCTGATCAATGGCCACTTTCGTAGACAAATTCGGTTGTTTCTGCGTTAGAGAATCTGCATAGGATTCAGCATTTTATAGCTGTTTTCCTTGCCGGATATGAAATAGCAGTACTCTGCGTGATGGGACGGTTGGCTTGGGCTTGGCGAGGATTTCGCGGGAGCCGTTTGGTTGAAGGATGGATGAAAGGACCCGGCCTGGCTACGGTTTAGTTAGGGTCTTATACAGAGGCGCGGGTAGTGTACTAGTATATAAGGGCTAGAGAATCCATATAGCATTCAGGATTTGCAATTGGCCTCTCCCCCGAATCAAAGGAATCAAATTGACTTTTTGAAAAGAAAAGAAAATATAAAAAATTTCTTGTTTCATAATATTTGTTCTGCCGGTCGCAGACTTTACCCTTACAGGTACGGCTTAGAGTCGGATTCTACCACCTCACAGCAGGTCTGATTTGCGCTACAGCCTTATTGAGGAAGGCTTAAGGTCTTCAGTCTCCCAGTTCCTGAAGGGCAGGATTTTTTGGACGCCCTGCCCTACGTGACCGATTATTTAATAACTCAGTTTGAGGGGTTTCGAACGCCTAGGCTCCTGCTAATTGCACATGGGTTAATTGTTTCTTGACATGTTAACAGCTGCGCCAGCTAGATATTTTCACATCGTGTCATTACAGGAACTCATGCTTATTTATCCTGCTGTCTTTGAAAAAAAAGTTCGCCTGAGATTAAGGGTAACGATGTTATAATAATATTATTAAACATTTCATGTGCTGCAGGAATAGACACACCCATAAAAGGAGGAAAATTATAAACATTAATAACTGACAGCCAACAGCGAGGTCCCGAGTGTGCAAGGCGGCAATCACAGTTGGAATATCGATGGTGAAAAAAAGACGAGTTTGGCTGTGGAAAGATAGAATTTGGAGAGAATTGCAGGTTAGATGTATAATTGGAGGCTATCCGGCATGCTAATATTGATAAGTGTATAATCAATAGCAAGCGCAATAAGGCCATAAATTATTATGGTCCTGTTTAAGGCATCGTGTTCGACCTCTAGGTATGATATTAAGAGTATTATACTTTAGCTCTTATTGCGAAGCCAGGTAACAAGCAAGGTGGGAGCTTGTGCAGCAGGAAGGGATATTTTCAGTGATGCAAGAATCCCGGTATTCAAGTCACTATCATACTTAATGGTAAGTGCAAAGCTGCTAGCGTCTGCTCCTCGAAACCTCAAGAGAGTTGAACCGATTTGCTCCTGGTGAGGTGGTCTAAGGGTTTGAGACTTTTGTCTATTATAACAACACTTAGCTCTGGATCTCTCTTGGTTCTGATGTTTTCCTCCTTTTTTATATTCCCTTTCTCACCTTTCTCTAACCTGACTTGCTAGAGATACCTCATTGCTGTTGGGTGCAGGAGTTAGGGTGGGGGGAAGAGCTCTGTTTAGATGTAAGTTATTATTAGAGGATCATATCAGGCCTTTTGATAAGCCGCACAGTACATAACTAGACAGAACTCTAGAAATAAAGAACATCCAGTGACAGCTGTAGTGTCCCTCCACATCAGCATCTGAGTGATAGTAAATGATAAAAAAAGCTAGGTTCCGTGGCACTGCTTGTGCCTTATTAGATTGATAGGACTGGTAGCAAACCCCGCACTTGGTCAAAATATGATATTGGCTATCAATGAAGTATGTTCGCCTCTTACCTTTCCAGCAGCAGCCACCCCTACTACCTCATGCCCCCATTCACTCCCTATATCTACACTATTCGCATCGAAAAGCTAGACTTGATCCTCAAGGGGAAGTTGAGGATGTGATAATTATCACATGCCAGCCTCCTAACCTAGGCAAATATATAGGCAATAGTACTGTAGCTACTCTCCTAGAATCAACGCGACAGTTCGTTCCCCCAAAAAATCAACTACCTCCAGGGACATATTTCCGAGCCCGTTTTCAGCGCCGAGGAGGCGCTACAGCTACTTGCCCCAGGAGGGTGCCGTGTTGCAACACAAACTCTTGTGCTAATATCGGTTTGCTTGTTAGGAAATCTCTTCGGTTCGCGATCTTTGTATTTTTAATTTTTAATTTTAATGTTAGAACATTTCTCTAAAGCCGAAGGGAATGATAGTTATTTACACGAGTGCCTTTTCTCCTGTGTATTTGCCCCCCAGAGTTAAGTATAAATTACCAAATATACTAGTAGGGAAAGTCGGCTCACCTCAAACCCCTTCCTAGGCGCAACCACTCTGCTAGCTGGTTCAATCACCCATACAACACACCGTTAGGAGCAACCCGTCTCCAAAAGAGCGGGTGGGAATCCAAAAAGCGGCATGTAAAAAAGGCTCCCCTAAGCACTAATTCTAGGTAGTGATCTGTGCTATCAATACGTATTTATTAGTTCCTAACGAGTCACGGTAGTAGAATACTAGGCTTGCCTAACTAATATTATAATCAAGAACGAAGATCGTAGGTTGTAGGATCCACAGGTATTAGGTGGTGAGATATAGCTCGGCTTCTAAGAATAGAAACTCATATGTGGGTGAGATCAAGGCAAGAGCTTCGCGGGAAGGGGTTGAGAAGCTGTTTTCAGACCCCTCCTGTTCAATTTCTTACTTTTCTTCCAACTAATTGTGAGTCCACAAATGATGCGGCTTAATGAATACTACGAGAACATACCTGATACTTGGTGCATACATGCTAACCACCAGCCACTATAAGCATTAGGTTGGAGGGTGGGGGAATGCTACCATACACGTGCTCACTCGTCTCGCGACTAATTCAATAACACGAAACATACCGCGATGAAACCACCGAGAAGATATGCTATAGCAGGTATCTGGAGACCACAAGACTCCCAGGCAGAAACTCAATTAGCACTGCCGAATGACCAGCAGCTAGAAGTGCGCCCACGAACTCGGCGAAAAAACACCCCCGTGCGGTGTGCCAAAAGCCTACGGTACACAGCAATGCCACGGTTTCTTCCCAATCGCTATGATAATAAGGGGGAGTCTCCTAACCCATACCGGGGATGCTCGTCTAGAGGTTGGAGAAGAGGGGCCAAGGAATCCACCGAGCCTTACGGTTTTATCTTATAGTGAATTAGAGGCGTGAGAGGATTGATAGGTACTTGGGGTGAGCAAAATAATCCGGTTGCCAAGAAGTATCTCTACACAGAAAAATTTGCAGCAATATTACTTCTTGGCGACCGGATTATTTTGCTCACCACAAGTATAAGTTAGCTAAGAAATCTACCCCTGAACTACTCAGGTTAAAAAAGAGGCAGTATTTCTGGCAGGGGAGATGGGTGTTAATGTTGCAGCTATTAGCCATGGTGGAGTAATTGCTGCGGGACCGTAACTAAGCTTCCCTAGCACTAGTTCGCTAGTTTTACTACTAGTATCTAGAATAGTGGCACGAGGCACACACATGCATGCATGGCACTTCGAGGAGGAAAGCAAGTTACCTTGGATCACATAATTTGATCTCGCTATTATAACATTCCCCACAAGGCTTTTCTGGATCCTTTGGGGGGAAAATAAATGATTATCCTGATCTATGATTGATTAACTTAGTATGCTCTTTCTGTCATATACACTTTAACAGTCAATGGGTGCGACGGTTCTTAGAACCGGCCGTTAAATCGGAGTGTATGAAGGCTTAAAAAAACCCTCTCTGAGTATAACAATAAAATATATATATCGGCAGTTCGTCAGTGCGCCCAAGAAATCGATGGGATACGGTAGTTCGCAGTTCGAAACTCAAATAATTTATTTCTAGTTAAGGAAGGATACTTTCCAGTTCCCGTTATTTTCTTAACCAGATCTCTTGGGCACGGCACCCGACGGACTATGGGATAGATCTAGTTTAGCTTGTTCCAAGGCTGGTGCTGTGAGGTTTTTGCGAATGGTTGTTTGTATAGACCCCCCTTCAGCACTACGGAGCGATACCATTATCTGCAACACGAGTTTTGCGCCAAGAGACCCCGGCTTTTCTCCAGCAAGGTCCCGCTCCCCTTCAGCTTCCAGGAATACCATCAACCGACCATAACCAACAACCCCCCCTCTACAAAAGTGCAAGCACCAAAGAGCAAAACATGTCTCAATATCCCATCCACGATAACAGCAACAGCTTCAATAATACAAATTCTTTTAATAATGTATGGAACAACTGTACCATTGCCGATGATCGGTCTCCACTCCTAGCCTGGTTATCACCCCTAGAGCCCAAGATACGCCACCAGGATATTCAAGAGCACCGCGTCGACAATGTAGGGGAATGGCTCATGAAGACTGAAGAATTCAGAACCTGGCGTGACTGCCGTGATGAAGGTGAGGATGAAGGCGATAACGCAGTCCTATTTTGCTATGGGGTTCCAGGGGCCGGCAAGACATTTATCAGGTAACGAGAATTCTTTTCGGGGAAGAGTAGAAAGAGATTCAGTGCTAACAACCCACGATATCAGTTCGCTGGTAGTGGATAGGTTGTGTGATCAGGCAACGGAGCAAGGCACAGCCGTTGCGTGCTTTTACTTTGACTTCGCAGCACGAAAAGAACAGTCCGTGACCAATATGCTGGGCTCCTTGCTGAAGCAGGTTGTTGGTGGATTGGCAATGGTTCCAGAGGAAATATCGCGGGCCTTTCAAGAGCAGAGAATGGCTATCGGTGGCCGGGGACCGCGACTTCCGGACATGGTTATGATGCTACAGACCGTCACGTCCGAACTGTGCACATTTGTATGCATTGACGCACTGGACGAATGTGCAGCGGTGCATCGAGTCAAACTCCTTGATTCGCTGAAGCAAATCCTCGAGAAGTCTCCACGCACACGGATATTTATTATTGGGAGGCCTCATATTCGGGCTGAGATTGAAAAGCGCCTTGCTGGACGAGTGATAAGTGTGTCTGTTGGCCCTATCAAAGACGATATCATCGGATACCTTCGTGTTAGACTGGACGAGGACGAAACCCCGGATGCAATGGACGAAAGTCTGGCAGCAGACATTATGGAAAAGATTCCGGAAAATATGTCGGAAATGTATGTAGTCGCAAGGATACTGGGAATCTTTCCCCGCACTAATTGCTAATGGATATGAATCTAGGTTTCTATTGGTTTCATTAAATATGGATGCCATCCTACATGAATCAACAATCCATCGGAGACGGAAAAGGCTCAGTGAAATGACAAGTGGATTAGAATTAGGAGATGTTTACAGTGGGACGATAGAACGGATAAAAGCGCAAACTGGGGATAAATCGAGACTCGGGATGGCAGCATTGATGTGGATCACTCATGCGGAACGGCCGTTGAGGGCGGATGAGCTGTGCTACGCCCTAGCAGTCGAGCTAGGCTCCATTGATTTCAGCGCTGGCAACGTCCCTTCGATATCAACATTGGTTAGCAGTTGTCAAGGGCTTATTACCGTGGATAAGGAAGCATCAACTGTGCGATTGGTCCACTTTACTCTCCAGGAGTATTTTTCGGCTCATCCAAATATATTCAGTAGGGCTCATTCAGCAATGGCAGAAATCTGCTTGACCTATCTGAATTCCCAACAGGTCAAAGCCCTTTCAACCGCTCCTTCAGCTGGTACACAGAACATACCGTTTCTAGAGTATAGTTCAGTACACTGGGGGGTGCATGCGAAAAGGGAGCTGTCAGACCGCGTGAGGTCACTTGCCCTGGAGCTATTAAAGGAGAATTATAGCCAGGAATTGACTGAATTGCTTCTAACACAAGTAAAGCATTTCCCGTCTTGGCGTTTTAATACTTTCTCTCCGTTCAGTGGACTGCACTGCGCATCGTTCTTCGGAATTGTTGAAGTTGTAGCTGGTTTGATAGAGGTGGGATGTTATGATATCAATGGGGAGGATTTTTCTGGTTGTACACCATTTTCATGGGCTGCTCGTAACGGACATGAAGGAGCAGTAAATTTTCTACTCGCAAAGGGAGAAGTTAATCTCGACAAGCCAGATAAGGGCGGCCGAACACCATTCTCGTATGCCGCCCAGGACGGACGTGAGGGAGTAGTGAAAACACTGCTCGAGCGGGAAGAGATCAACCCTGACAAGCCAGATAATTACGGCCAAACACCGTTCTCGTATGCCGCCGAGTTTGGACGTGAGGGGGTGGTGAAAATACTACTCGGGCGGGAAGGGATCAACCCTGACCAGCCAGATAATGACGGGCGAACACCGTTCTTGTATGCTGCCATGCAGGGATGTGAGGGAGTAGTAAAAATACTGCTCGAACGGGAAGAGATCAACCCAAACAAACCAGATAATTTCGGCAGAATGCCGCTCTCGCTCGCAACTGAGAACGGCTATCAGAGGGTCGTAGCGCTGTTACAGTCTCGCACTGTGGTAACCCCCAGTACCATTTAAGGCCTATGATCCACCACCCCATGCAAACGACCACTACCCCTTCCCTTTCGGAGTAATTACTCATGGCGACCACCCTTGGATATCATCCTTTGTAGATGGGGAAAATCCCATGAGATGGGAATGTACATATTCATCCCGCCCACCTGAACCTCCTCAGCGGTTCCCTGACACAATCGAGTGAGTATTTATGAGTTTCTGTTTACAAACTTTCTTTGACCTTTGTTCGCGGAAAGGAGTTCTATTGTTCTAGTTTATAGCTTGCCGTTTTCATCCTATCACTTAATATTTCTCTAGTTGTAAATTCTTGTCTCTCCCCATTTCCCCTTGAGCAATTTTTTTCTCCTTTTCTTCCTTGCCTCCTCTCTTCCCTGCACCACTAATAAATTGTATAGAGTTTTGTTTGGGTAGAGGATGAGCTGTGCAAGATAGTACAAGGTTTCTTGAGGCGACTGTTAATAACTATATAAAGACCTTATCTCAGATAGGAGACTGGTTACCCCAAATTATACGCCTTCATGAATGCTACGATGATATACCTGATACTTAGAGCATGCATCCTGCCTCTCCCTATAACCGTTAAAATAGAGGGTCGGGAAGCCTACTAACCTATACATCCTCTCTATGCCACTCACCAGCTAATTATTCTCATTCGTTCCGTGACTAATCCAATAATACGAAACATACCACCAAAGAAACCACCAAGGTATGCTATAGCAGGTATCTAGAGACCACAAGACTCCCTGGCGGAAGCTCAATTAGCACTGCCGAATCACCAGCACCTAGAAGTGCGCCCACTAGCTCCGCGACAAACCCCCCCGTGCGGTGTGCCAAAAGCCTACGGTACACAGCAATGCCACGGTTTCTTCCCAATCGCTATGAGAACGTATCGAGGAATAATAAGAGGGGGTCTCCTAACCATACCGGGATGCTCGTGCAGAAGTTGGAGAAGAGGGGCCAAGGAATCCACCGAGCCTTACGGTTTTATCCTATAGTGAATTAGAGGTGTGAGAAGATTAATAGGTATAAGTTAGCTTAGCAATCTACTGCTGAACTACTCAGGTTAAATAAGAGGCGGTATTTCTAGAAGGGGAAGTGGGTGTTAATGTTGAAGCTATTACAGCCATGGTGGAGTAATTGCTGCGGGACCGTAACTAAGCTTCCCTAGCACCAGTTCGTTAGTTTTACTACTAGTATCTAGAATAGTGGCACGAGGCACACACATGCATGTATGGCACTCCGAGGGAGAAAGCAAGTTATCTTGGATAACACAATTTCATCTCGCTATTATAACTTTCCCCATATGGGTTTTCTGGATCCTTTGGGGGGGAAATAAATGATTATCCTGATCTGTGATTGATTAACTTAGCATGCCCTAACTAGAATTTAGCGTTCTGTGATGTAGAGGCATTCAATCTTCGGATGGGGGATTACTTGTATCATAAAAGTTGTGAATGCTCTTTTTTGTTGCAAGGATGTGGTTGCCTTAGGTGTAGGAGTGTGATAGATCAGGGGCAATGAAGATGGTCAGGGAGAACGCGATAGATTGTTTTCACAGTTTACAAAAGAGATTAGACCGACATGCATTTCCTTTGTTATCATGGAAGTGTACGGAGGAACAAGGGCATGTAGGGAAATACAGAGATAAGTGTAGTGATCCATAGAAGGATCAGGACGTGTACTTATGTTTTACTCATACGCCTGTTTTTACTGTTAGTTTTTGTTTTTAAGGTGGGGAAGACAAGAGCGAGAGCGTGAGCGAAGTGCCTAAGTTCCATATGAATTCTCTCTCTATCGTCTACCACTGTGCCACCCATGACCTCCCAAAGTTTACAGGATCATCCTGATCTGAGATCGACTAGCTCAGTTACTCCCAACTATAATTTAGTATTCTATGCTGTAGTGGTATTCAATCCCTAGGCGGGGGATTACTTGCATGATAAAAGTTGTGAGTGTTCTCTTTCCTTGTTCGTTTTGTTTTTTGAAAACTATAGTGTGATGTTTTCGTCACTCATACTCACTCGCGCTTTCTGTCATATACTTTGGCAGTCGATAGGTGCGACGGCTCTTACTTAGAACTAGTAGCTAAATTAGAGTGCATGATTGCTTGAAAATATCTTCTCCGGATATAGCTATAAAATATAATATATCCCTGTAGTCCGTTAGTGCGCCTAGGAAATCCATGGAATTGGTCTCAGTTTAAACCCCTAATAATTTATTTCGGATAAGGATACTTTCCAGATTGCGTTACTTTCTTAACCAGATCTCTTGGGCGCAGCACCCAACGGACTATGGGATACCGGTAGATCTGGTTTGATTTGTTCTGCTGCCGGCGCTGTACGGAGGTACAGCCTGTAAGTTTTGTATGTTACACAGGCAGAGGGTTATGCGCAAACTGCCTGGGTAACATACAAAACTTACCAGCTGTACCTCCGTAGGGTTTTTGTAGACGGTTATTTGTATAGGCTCTCTATGGAGTGGTAGTACCGGCATTATCTGCAACACGGGTTTTACGCCAAGAGAACCCCGCTCCTCCTCAGTGAGACGCGCTCCTCTTCAGCTTCCAGGAAATACCATCAACAGACCATAATCAATAACTCCTCCTCTACAAAAGTGCGGGCAGCAAAGACCAGAAGATGTCTCAACAAACCTCTAATAATAGCACTAACTTCTCCAATAATACAAACTCTTTCAATAATGTGTGGAATAACTATACGGTTGCCGATGATCGGTCTCAACTCCTAGCTTGGCTATCACCCCTAGAGCCCAAGATACGCCACCGGGATATTCAAGAGCACCGCGTCGACAATGTAGGGGAATGGCTCATGAAAACTGAAGAATTCAGAACCTGGAGTGACTGCCGTGGTGGAGGTGAGGATGAAGGCGATAACACAGTCCTATATTGCTATGGGGCTCCAGGGGCCGGCAAGACATTTATCAGGTAACGAGAATTCTTTTCGAGGGAGAGTAGAAAGAGATTCAGTGCTAACAACCCACGATATCAGTTCGCTGGTAGTGGATAGGTTGTGCGATCAGGCAACGGAGCAAGGCACAGCCGTTGCGTGCTTTTACTTTGACTTCGCAGCGCGAAAGGAGCAGTCGGTGACCAATATGCTGGGCTCCTTGCTGAAGCAGGTTGTTGGTAGATTAGCAAAGGTTCCGGAGGAAATATCGCGGGCCTTTCAAGAGCAGACAATAGTTATCGGTGGCCGGAGACCGCGACTTCCGGATATAGTTAAGATGCTACAGACTGTCACATCCGAACTGCGCACATTTGTATGCATTGACGCACTGGACGAATGTGCGGCGGTGCATCGAGTCAAACTCCTTGATTCGCTGAACCAAATCCTCGAGAAGTCTCCGCGCACACGGATATTCATCATTGGGAGGCCTCATATTCGAGCTGAGGTTGAAAAGCGCCTGGTTGGACGAGTGATAAGTGTGTCTGTGGGCCCTAGCAGGGACGACGTCATCGCATACCTTCGTGTTAGACTGGACGAGGACGAAACCTCGGATGCGATGGACGAGAGTCTGGCAGCAGACATTATGGAAAAGATTCCGGAAAATATGTCGGAAATGTATGTAGTCGCAAGGATACTGGGAATCTTTTCCCGCACTAATTGCTAATGGATATGAATCTAGGTTTCTATTGGTTTCATTAAATATGGATGCGATCCTACATGAATCGACAATCCATCGGAGACGGAAAAGGCTCAGTAAAATGAAAAACGGAGTAGAATTGGGAGATGTTTACAGTGGGACAATAGAACGGATAAAAGCGCAAACTGGGGATAAATCGAGACTCGGGATGGCAGCATTGATGTGGATCACTCATGCGGAACGGCCGTTGAGGGCGGATGAGCTGTGCTACGCCCTAGCAGTCGAGCTAGGCTCCATTGATTTCAGCGCTGGCAACGTCCCTTCGATATCGACATTGGTTAGCAGTTGTCAAGGGCTTATTACCGTGGACAAGGAAGCATCAACTGTGCGATTGGTCCACTTTACTCTCCAGGAGTATTTTTCGGCTCATCCAAATATATTCAGTAGGGCTCATTCAGCAATGGCAGAAATCTGCTTGACCTATCTGAATTCCCAACAGGTCAAAGCCCTTTCAACCGCTTCTTCGGCTGGTACACAGAACATACCGTTTCTAGAGTATAGTTCAGTACACTGGGGGGTGCATGCGAAAAGGGAGCTCTCGGACTGCGCGAGGCCACTTACCCTGGAGCTATTAGAGGGGGATTATAGCCAGGTATCGACTAAATTACTTCTAACGCGGGTAAAGCATTTCCCGTATTGGTGTTTTAATACTTTCTCTCCGTTCAGTGGACTGCACTGCGCATCGTTCTTCGGAATTGTTGAGGTTGTAGCTACTTTGATAGAGGTGGGATGTTGTGATATCAATGGGGAGGATTTTTCTGGTTGTACACCATTTTCATGGGCTTCTCGTAACGGACATGAGGAAGCAGTAAAATTTCTACTCGCAAAGGGAGAAGTTAATCCCGACAAGCCAGATAAGGACGGGCGAACACCGTTCTCGTATGCCGCTAGCTGTGGACATGAGGGAGTGGTGAAAATGCTACTCGGGCGGGAAGAGATCAACCCTGACAAGCCAGATAGTGGCGGTCGAACACCGTTCTCGTATGCCGCTAGCTGTGGACATGAGGGGGTGGTGAAAATACTACTCGAACGGGAAGAGATCAACCCTGACAAGCCAGATGACTTCGGCCAAACACCGTTCTCGTATGCCGCCGAGGATGGACGTGAGGGAGTGGTGAAAATACTACTCGAACGGGAAGAGATCAACCCTGACAAGCCAGATAATGGCGGTCGAACACCGCTCTTGTACGCCGCTTGGTTTGGACGTGAGGGAGTGATGAAAATACTACTCGAACGGGAAGAGATCAACCCAAACAAAACAGATACTTTTGGCAAAACACCGCTCTCGTATGCCGCTTGGTTTGGACGTGAGGGAGTGGTGAAAATGCTACTCGAACGGGAAGAGGTCAACCCAAACAATCCAGATAATTTCGGCAGAACGCCGCTCTCGCTCGCAACTAAGTATGGCAATGACAGGGTCGTAGCGCTGCTACAGTCTCGCACAGTGGTAACCCCCAGTACCATTTAAGGCCTATGATCCACCACCCCATGCACACAACCACCACCCCTCCCTTTCGGATTATATTACTCATGGTGACACCCTTGGATATCACCCTTTGTAGAATCTGATGGGGGAAATCCCATGAGATGGGAATCTACATATATCATCCCGCCCACCTCAGCGATTCTCTGACACGGTCGAGTGAGT
This sequence comes from Tuber borchii, assembly GCA_003070745.1. Classification (NCBI taxonomy): domain Eukaryota; kingdom Fungi; phylum Ascomycota; class Pezizomycetes; order Pezizales; family Tuberaceae; genus Tuber; species Tuber borchii. The sequence goes on along the minus strand of NESQ01000144.1, from coordinate 41,523 downwards.
ATTTATGAGTTTCTGTTTACAAACTTTCTCTGACCTTTGTTCGTGGAAGGGAGGAGTTCTATTGTTACGAGACGTTCTAGTTTATAGCTTGCAGTTTTCATCCTACCACTTAATATTTCTTTAGTTGTAGATTCTTGTCTCCACCCATTTCCCCTTGAGCCATTTTTTCCTCCTTTTCTTCCTTTTCTCCCCTCTTCCCTACACCACTGATAAATTGTATAGAGTTTTGTTTGGATAGAGGATGAGCTGTGCAAGATCGTACAAGGCTCCTTGAGGTGATTGTTAATAACTATATAAAGACCTTATCTCAGATAGGAGACTGGTTACCCCAAATTATACGCCTTCATGAATGCTACGATGATATACCTGATACTTAGAGCATGCATCCTGCCTCTCCCTATAACCGTTGAAATGGAGGGCCGGGAAGCCTACTATACATCCTCTCTATGCCACTCATCAACTAATTACTCTCACTCGTCCCGTGACTAATCCAATAATACGAAACATACCACCAAAGAAACTACCAAGATATGCTATAGCAGGTATCTAGAGACCACAAGACTCCCTGGCAGAAGCTCAATTAGCACTGCAGAATGACCAGCACCCAGATGTGCGCCCCACTAGCTCGGCGAGAAAACCCCTCCGGGCGGCATCCAAAATGCCTACCTAGCAATAATATAGCTCCTTCTCAATCGCTAGGAGGACCTATCGAGGAATAGCAAGAGGGAGTCTCTATACCCCCATACTGGGGATGCCCACGTACAGGTTAGGGGAGAGAGATCAAGGAATCCACCGCGCCATCCGGTTCCATCTAGTGATAAATTAGAGCAGGTTCGTAGGCTTCTACGCGGGCCTGCAGATAGCCTGTAGATATTCAATCCGGCCCAGCCAGGTCAAAGTCAAGCCGACTTAGGAAGCCTGCGGGCTTCATGGATGCCTAGCAGCGCCGGTAGGCTTTCGGAATATGCCATCTGATTAGTAAATATTTTGTCTGTAGGCAGCAGACAGCTTCAGATGCCTGCAAATATCTGGATATCTGAAACATCCTCGGATCCCATCGCAATCACACATTAGGGCTAGCAAGAGGCTCAACTGCCACTAAGTGTTCTCCATAAGAGGTGGGGAGTTTCCTGCACTCTGCGAGAAGTAACAAATTCCTTCCACCCGTGTCTGGCGGACTGGAATAGCACCGATTGGCCATCACAACAACAGTTCACAAATCAACAGTGTGTTGGAATTATTGGATGCTGCTCGACATACTCAATCTATCGGGCATGCATATAACCTTCGGGTATGCACACAACCTATAGGACACGCACACACCCTACCCCGTTATCTTTCAGACAAAGAAGTCCCTGATATGCGCTATGGATTAATACCTCCACCAGGAGCAAGTTCTTTGATGCCGCTCGGAATGTTACACCTATGCTGATATCGTTCGATAAACCACCGGATATGCGCTTTGGATCGGTGAAGGAGAAGTCGGATGCGAGTAGGCTACTGAGCTTGAAGAGTTTTCTTTGTGGCGATTGTTCTTTCCTTTGTTAGCATGATTGTTCCTTGCATGGAAGGAAAGGAAGCATGCGTGGAAGAGCAGGGAGCATGCATAGAAGAAGGAACATGCATGGAAGAGAATGGATCTCTGTCGCGATCAATGGAATGATGGGAGAAAGGGCCTGGACGGCTCTGCTATTGTTTTATATATACTCCTGTCTTTGCCGTCAGTTAGTCAGTGGTGTGATGTTGTTGGTCGAAATCATTGAGAAGTTAGCCATTGAGCTTTGTGGAGTCGTGAGCGGGAGAGCGGAGAAGTTTTTCCTATCTTTTAGTTGCGCGTCGGTGATCGAACTCTTTAGTGTAGCTTTGATCTTGGAATTTTGTTTACGAGCAGCTGCTCCGCCATTCCACCAATATTCGCAGTTGTATCGTCTAGCCTATTGGCCTTTTATCCTCTTTAGGTTATGAGCCCGGAAGAGCCTTTATTTTCACCACAGCCAACAAGAAAAACCACACTCATATATCCAGCTATGTCCCGTCTCATTGCCAAATGTCTCCACTTAGCTCCTCAGCTAGCGGCGAAGCAATCTCGAAGAGGGCGATTTCCTACTCCCAGTCTCAATAGCTTTGCGAGTGTTTACAGCCGGAAGGTGCCCAAGGCAATAACAAAACAAAGAAGTTTCTAGGAATGCCAGACCCAAAATACTGTGGGCTTTCCAGGATGAAGATCACTAGGTATGTTATCGGACAATAGCTACCGTAGAGCGATAGCTAATGAACAATTCCGAATAGATTCATCAGGTCTATAAATTGGAAGATCGTGCTCACAGTTCGGATGATAGATTTAATACCTCGGTACTGGTAGGGCACATATTGATACCATACTGTGCTCTCTTCAGGTTTACAAGGCTGATTCTTACTAGGACTCTGCGAATTTTAAAGTCGATGTTACCAAATTTCTTGCCTTATAAACATTCTTTTTCCAGCAAAGCGAAGTACTATGGATAGTGCCTAGCGAAAGACATAAGACCCCGTGACCATTTAGCACTTCAGCATCTGATTACGCTGTCGGATGATCAGATCGCACTTCTCAAAATCGCAGTCTGGTACATTTGTAGGACTTCACTTCACACCTCCGCACTCGCAATCTACGCCAAGACCAGGTATTAATTATCCGACGTTCAAAACCGAACTTGCGGGGCAGCCAGCGGCTCTGCGTTGACGGAATCTCGCTTGCCGGTGCGCTAGTTTCCAGGGGGAACGTGCGCCTCGGCAGCAGCCGGGTTTTGACACCGGTACGATACGATAGGTGACCAATCACTTCACACGAATCTTAACTTATCCACCCTCCTTTCTTTTCCTATCACACCCAGCAGGATCCGAACCACAATCACAAAATGTCACTCCCGCTATCTGAACACTTAGTTATTGAATTCGCGGGGTTAGCACCAGGGTACCTCACCCTCACACCCTCTTTCGCTCCCCACCTCTGCATTCTCTCTTCACGCTAACATGTGGGGAGCAGTCCATACACCGGCCACCTTCTACAAACCTACGGAGCCCGCGTGCTGCGCATAGATCCACACACCACCCCTCCAACACCCACCGCAGACACACTAACCGAGCACAAGCGCTCCCTAAAACTCAACCTCAAGTCTACTGCCGGCCACGCTCTGCTGCTGCGCCTCCTGCCCAAGGCCACAATTCTGATAGACCCCTACCGTCCTGGCGTGCTGGAAAAGCTGAACCTCTCCCCGGCCACCGTGCACGCCATAAATCCGAAACTAGTGTACGCGCGCCTCACGGGCTTCAGGCGCGACGGGAAGTACGCGGGCATGGCCGGGCACGACATCAATTACCTAGCCGTCAGCGGGGCGCTAAGTCTCTTCGGGAAGAAGGGGGAGGCGCCGACGGCACCGGGGAACGTATTAGCGGATTTTGCCGGCGGGGGGCTGGTCTGCTTTTGCGGCATTCTGCTGGCCTTGTTGGACGATGGAAGGGAGGAGAGGATTGTCGAGGCGAATATGGTGGATGGCACGGCGGGGCTGACTTCTTTTGCGCGCTTCGAGATGGCGAAGGGCGCCGCGGGTGCTTGGGGGAATGAGCGGGGTGGGAATTTGTTAGATGGGGGGGCGCCGTTTTATGATACTTTCCAAACAAAGGATGGGAAGTATATGGCTGTGGGCGCGCTCGAGCAGGGCTTCTACGAGGCGTTCGTAGAGGGGCTGTTCGCGGGAACTGGATTGCATGGGAAGGTGCCGGATCGGATTCGGGGGAATTGGCCGGTTTTGAGGGAGAGGTTTAAGGAGAGGTTCCTTCAGAAGACTAGGAAGGAGTGGGAGGGAATTTTTGACGGGACAGACGCATGCGTTACTCCCGTGCTTGAACACGGGGATTTGATGGCGAGAGGGTTCGAGCAGAGGCCTATTGTCACGTTGAAGGGCGTGGAGGTGGGAGGTTCGGGGTGGACAGGGAAGATGTTGAAACCTGGGGAAGGGGGGCGGGAGGCACTGAGCGAGTGGTGGGGGTTGAAGGAGGGTGTTGAGTGGAGAGTTAGTGAAGAAGGGGTCTTTGAGGACGTGAGGAAGAAGGCAAAATTGTAGATCTCTCTTTTTCAAATATGTAAGATATTATGTTATTTTTTTTGTCAGTGCTAGCGGAATTTATGGATTTAAAATCCACGCGGTATCATAAATTTACGATCCGGTTGGAACTTGTAAAAGTGCATTGATGCCAATCAATGCTTCATGCTTCATGAGCAACAGTAAGCCCAGCACAGCTAAAAGATACAATCCCTATCGATCTCGCCTGCCTGCATGAAATAAACAAATCCCCGAACCAGCCAGCCAGCGAAATCCCCAAAAAATCAAGGAACGCCTGAAGTATAGAGGAAGCGAAGGAGACTACAATGGAGAAACAAACACTGAAAATAACAGGGAAAACAAAATAAGAGTAATCAGGATCTCCTAGTAATACGTTCCTGGAGCATCTCCTCCTGGCCGTCCGAGAACCTCCTCTTGAGGATATACTCCGTCTTTGTAACTCCGTTGACCGTAACCGAGCGAGTGGCGGCCATAGAAGAAACCACCCCCTCCTTTCCCTGTCCATTAGAACTAACAATCGCTCCTCCAGTTTTATTCTCCGGCCTACTCGATAGGGGGAGTAACTGTGCGTACGCATCCAACTCTGTCTCTTCATTAACTTCCCCTTCCCTTTCTGACCCCCCCTCAGTCTTGCTTTTCTCCCCCCGCCTCCTTCCCCTCCCCCCTTCCCCTTGGCCTCTGCCTCGCCACCGCGACACACACCCCGCACCCAAACATCTCCAAACCCGCTCCGTGGCCAAACCATCTCCTGTGCCAACGCCCCCTTCAGCCCCAGCCCAGCGCTCTTCAAAAAGTTGCCAAGCACCTCCTCAGGATCCTGCAAGAATAGTTGACGCTCTATGGTCTTCCATTCTTCATTGATCATTCTCTTGCCTTTTCCGTCTCCCGTTCCTGTAACCACCTGTTGGGACACTTCGCCGGAGGGAGTGGTTGGCTGTGACGACGTTGGGGTGGTGTTGGGGGCATTATCCATGTCTGAGAATGTAGGTGGCTGGAGCATGCTTGGTACTCCAATTAGCGAGTGGAGGACGCTGGAGATTTGTGTGTTTGTGTAGCGGCGGATGGACTGGAGGAGTGTGGGTTTCTCTGGTTCTGCCATAGTGCCGTAGGTTATCTGTGTTCTTGCTTTGCTTTGCTTCCGCCGGTGTGTTTGTCCGCGTTCGTTTGCTTGCTTGTAGGTTGGTAGGTTGGAGCGGTTCGAACAGACTTGCGTAGGTCAAATTTAGGGAAAATAGAAAAGGGAGAAAGGAAGGTTGAGCTGGCGACAGCAAGGATATTAATATGATACAAGATTATTTGTGGAGAGATCCCTGCCCTCTCGACAACGTTGTTTCCACTCGGCAACAACCTGCGCACCGTAGAGGAGGAGAGATGCCGTCTGAACACGCCAAAATTGGGGGGTTTTTTTTTTTTTTGATCTAGCTGGATCTAACTAGCTTTTATCGAAGAAGGTCGAAGCAGGAAACCGGGGAGAACAGCTTTCCTTAAGGCCTCCTAGGGTATAGCTTTTCAGATTTTTCGGCCTAACCGCGATAGTAGTGATCAATGCTTTCTTTGCACCCCCTCTGATATGATACCTGCCAAGACAAGGGTTTTTTGTATGCGAAAGATCAGGTGTTTCACCAACAGGGTAAATGATCGGCCTCACTAAAAAAAGATGGCTGATTTGAGCCTTTGGAAGGAGCTCGCCCTCTGTCAAAAGTGACACTTTTCACCCCGCGGGACACTGAACCTCCAATCCTGGCTGCGCTGTCCTTCGACTCGCAGAAAGGACTTCCATACAGTATTAGAGCAATGATGTGTCAATAATATATTTTGCTCAAGTACCAAAAATTACAATTTTCTTGAATAAAAAACTGCCTATTGCTATAGCCATCCTTCATCCAGTCTATAGCTGAATACGGGGAGTGTGAGTTTTGGAGACGGGTAAGAAATTGGCTTAAATAGGTAGCGGGGATGGTCATTTATACCCCTGTAAAGTCTCGAGTTGTTCAACGTTGTGATTCTAGCTCTATTCTATGGTCTTCTGAAGTCTGTTGGTTTATGTGATCGCTCACCAGTATGCGGCCTCGATCACTTCAAATACTTTCTTCTTTGATTCTATGGATTCCATTCTTTGGTGGTGGGGCAGAAGTGGGTATCGGTTGAGAATGATGGGAGGAGTAGTCTATCATATGTTGAGGAATGTGAGCACACACACACTTGTACCGAGATACAAATTTATGACAAGGCGCTATATATTATTAAGAGAAAAGAAAAGGTGAGCAAGAGAGGGGGTTTTTAGTGTCGGGTACTACACTGTGCCGCGCTTGGCTACTTTCCCATATGACACTATATGCGGTGAATAATCTACTGTGCCTTGAGAGTCAGATACTGGTATGTGGTTTTGCCTGCACTTACGAGGTTGGATCATTCCTATGGGCGGCAGGGTTGATACAGATCAGGAGATTCGGAGCTCCTAGGAATCTTGTATAGAGTACCGGTAGGTGAAAAATGGGCAAAAGCCATTCTGCACATTCTAGACACTTTCCATTTCCCAAAACTCCTTTTCATGCTGACCATAGCAGGTTCCGTGCGATAGTGGTCACTCGAAAATCACAATTTTGGGGGTGTTTTGGCCTGTTTTGTGGGTGACTAATGAGTGACTAATCTGAGTTTCGTTGACGTACAAGCAGTAGGGGGACAACGGAATGGATGGGCGCAGCGAATAGCTTCATCAAATTTGATGAATGCCACTCGATTTCTCTGTTCATTGCTCCCCCTACGACCGCTACCGCTACCGCTATGTTACTCTAATCGAGCCTAGCAGGACTTCCGTACCTAACCCTATCGCACTAGTTTCAGACCAACCATAGCTACAATATTTGAGCTCTCGGGTTGAAGTGGCTTCCCGCGGCCTCCTTCAGCGTCTGGACAGTTTTTGCACATAGCCGGAGCTCCTCGGGATGGTTTGGTGGGGGCTGGATTTCAAAAAGGTGAAAATATGACGCTGAGGGGAATCTGAGTTGAGCTCCCGGGGTGTCGCATGTTATGTAATCTTAGCGGTAGTCTTGGCGCGGTTACCGAGGTTAACCTTTCGATATTCGGATACCAAAAAAATCGAAGCTACAAGCCGATCTAAATCCTGAGCGACGATCTAGTACTCGGGATTATGGCTTATTCTCCGGGGCGTTTTGATGAAATGTTATGCTTTGACCCAGGCAATCACCGAAATCTGGCAGACTGTATTGGTTTCTAACTTACCTACTTGCTTTGCGAGCCGATGCGGTTGGGAGAAACCCCCATCTCTAGAAGGAAGGGCAAGCTCCGACAGATGGGAGGTGGCCTTAGTAATGCTATGGCACTCAAGTAGGTAGGGAGAGTCGAGAGGCAACGCGGGGACAAACCTAGAGACGGAACGGTAGCCTTGATGTGGGTATACCCTTACGCACTAGAGCACTGTGTCAAGCCATGGCAGCAGCCTCCCGAACTATTGACTTGGATGCCCGAAATATCCCCTCGGTGAAATGTCCTATAAGGAGTTGTCTGGGCTGATAGCTGTTGATCAGGAAACATCAATAGTTCGGCTAGTACACGCTACCCTCCGGAGTTTTTACGCAGGTATCTTGACACTTCCCATAGCGCTCTTGAGGCAATTGCTGAAGTTTGTTTAGCTTATATTAGCCTCGATTCTACCGAACACCTTTGGTAAAGCCTTTTATCTCCACAGAGGAATCCGAGTTTTTGAGTATGCGTCTAATTACCGGGGAACTCATGCCATAGAGGAAATTACACCACGTGAAAAGACACTTGCTATCGAGGCGCTCCCGGACTACAAATGGCATCTACCTGAATGCTGATTTCGCTTCGAAGAGAGCCCACACGAAAATCAATGCCACTTCTCTAAAAGCTTACCGGACCACACTGTATCGCAGGTGTTAGGATCACTGAACTCGCAGTTTCATCATGGAGAGCGTCGACATGTGCGTAAAAGCCTACCGCAAGGGTGGACGCACACTGCTTTCTTAGACTGCGAAGAGAGGGCATCGTTGGGTGGTGGAATGACTGCTCAACTTGAGGGACATCAGCATCGGCTTGCCAGATGTGAGCAGCGACGCACCTCTTCTTTAGGATGCCAGGAATGCACATGAGTCAGTAGCAAAGATTCTACTAAATTGAACCAACGTCAATTGCAATGAAGCAGGTGTTTATGGCGAACACCACTCCCTAAGGTAACACTAACAAGGCACAAAGGGATAGCCGAAGCGTTGTTGGGCTGCTTTGATATCAGCCCAAGCCTGCCAGATACTCGTGGCCACAGGCCACTCGGTATGAACGCCTGCTGCGGGCACAAGACAAACTTTAGGATACTACTAGTTCGAGTCGGTGCCAACCCGGGTTCAGTTGATGTTTTAGGTAGGCAGCCCTACTTTGCGCTGCTTAATACGAGCAGAATGAGATGATTCCCATTGTTATGTATCATCAAGCTTATAGAATCTAATGGTATGAAGTTAGCTACTGCCGTACATGGTGGCAAGGGGCTACTCGCTTGCTAGATATTCCTGCTCCTATAGCACCTACGGGCCTCTATTAACTCTTCCCCATGCTTTCATCCTCTAGCTATCCCTTAGATTCTTCGCTTTCCTCCCCTTCCTCATTGCTCGCTCCCTCTATTCCGTTTGCTTATCTATAATTGAGGACTGCTTTTATTCAGAAGAAGGGTATGTCAAAACGCATCTCTTTGATACCGGGTTCTGCTCGGCCCAGGCTCACCGGATCGCCACGATTTCTCGAAGATACCCGGAAAACAAACGAATGAATGCTCCACCTTGGTTCCGACCACGTTCGGCAGAGCATACAGCGCTCATAACCCAGAGAGCCCTCTTCACCAATACCACCATTACTCGATGGTAGACGCTCCCCGGCCAGCAACCTCCCGCATGCGGCGGACGGGTCACAGGTCAGAAGCCTATGGATAAGAACAATCCCTCCCTTTTGCCCCAGCAGGGATGTTCGTTGCTATAATTGCTTTTACTTCTTGAGCCTCATCCTAGGTGAACTGGATGAAGCCTTACGCACGCACCCTCGCCGCCGCCCTTGGCCCAAACTTAGAGTTCGAATGATGCCCTTCTTCCTCTGCGAAGGTAACGGCATGTCGGGGGAGACCGGTACGATACATGAATCCACCCTATCGAGTCCCCTCGGGTGCATAGAACCTAAGCCCTAGCGCAATGTGAGAGGGTCTTAGCCCTAGTAGTTTTCAAATCACCTGCGCTATGCCGCAAGAGATGGACTATTGAACCACTAACCAAGCCGCCCTGTGCCGCCATTCACCGACCCACCAGCCAAGAGATGACCCATCAGAGCACTAGATTTGGACACATTTACTCGTGCTGCTTAGCCAGACACAGGGCCCACATTCCGGACAGATAGCAGCTCTTTTGGTTGGTTATCGAGTGGCCGCGCGGAGTTCCCATTTATTTCTTAGTAGATGAAAGACCACCCCACGCCGCCCTCTCTGTGAACTTTGGCTTCTCTTCTCTTTCCCCTCTTGCCTCACTCGCTTTGCCTTGTCTTCCTCTCCCTTGCTTTTCTAGTCTTCCTCTCCCATTCAAGGGTGCGCTCACGGTCTTGGGTAGGCCCGATACCCGCAGTGGGGCAGCCGGTCTGTCTTGAGACCGGGCCAGGACGGGCGACCTTTTGCAGTTCCGTCTCGTCCCCGTAGTAGTGTCTCGGGTTTTATTTTTCTTTCCACATTATCTACAGCACTTTCATGTGTTACTTCATTTGTAGCGCTTACTTGCAGTGCTGGTATGTGTTGTATTTAGCTTTCGCTGAGCGCTCTTACGTTCCTAACTGATAAGGATAAGGAGCACTTCCGGAGAAATAATAGACCCTCGTACCTATTACTGAGTTATTTGAATGAAAAGTGATATGAGAGCAATAATAGCTGCAGTAAGACCCAGTTGTAAATTTGGTTATTAGGAGATTGATAGTTCCGCGTGGGTCTCCAAATGTGTAGAGAATAAGGCTGTCTTTTCTTGGGTTCTGGATTGCTGAAATTCTTGAACAATTGGGGGTTTAAAGTATATTAAGTACTAACTTGATTTCTCAAGGCAACTGGGGGTGGAAATTGTCTGGGAGAAACTTCTGGGATACGATAGGATAATCAAACCTACTCTTGAACCGAGCCGATGTCAGACTAGATTTTGTAGATAGTTTGTAGTACACACAGCTTGGGTAGGCTGCTGGAGGTCGACGTAAGGCGATAATTAGGAGGTTTCGAGACGGAACCAAGGCGACCCGAGCTTAGCGGACAACTATGGCTGAATATCTGGTAAGGATGAGTCCGAAGTTGCGGCAAAAATGATACTAGATCAAGCCATGCCAACATCTAAGAATAGATAATCCTCGCTGACCACTCATCTCCCCAGCGCGGGTGGACATGAAGGAGTCTTGAGGATCTTCTTAGATAGAGAAAATGTTAGCCCGGTTGTACATACATGCTTATTTTCAAACTCCGCTTGGCTCTGAGCGCTGAAGGGTGGGATGAAGGAACCACGAGGTGCTATTGAGTCAGTCCGTCAACCAGCTCCAACACTGAAGACGGGCTCGGACAAGTACCACTCTTTCTTTTTGTTCCCCACTAATTGTAGCACATAGGAGTTGTAAAACTGTTACGAGACTTGCTCATGGCCCACTTCTACCTTCTTAGCCTTACAGCTCTTATCTCTCTTCGTCCCCTAGTTCGGGGGTATACTACACATCCGCCGCATCCCACGCATTTTACATTTTTCAGAAGTCAGCACTACTCGTAGGGATAAGTATACTATCCTAACACTAAATTACCTGCTCTGCTTCTGAGTAGGTCCCACTGACTTTCCCCTTCTCAGCCATTTATTCTAGAATGAGGGTTTTATTTCTTTCATACCATTGTGAGATGTAGATGTACGATAAATGCGAAAACAATCTATACAATAGAGATTCACATTCCTAATCGCGATTCAATCATTCCTTCCTCCTACATTTCCACAGGTAATTTCTTGATAATATACTCTGAGAACGAGAGGGGAAGCTGAGGTTCATAGAAACTCACTCGCGCCCGGTGCATGGCAGAAATTGATCCCTGCTATCGGGCTCATGAATCCCTATACAAAGTTCTAGCACAACTCCCAGAATAGGATTACTAGAAGCAGTGAGAATTATACCGTAGCACCCTTCTGCTGTAAACTGGGAAATTTAGGAGTTCCTAGGCGCCGTCGGCTCTCCACTTAGGACCAGAAACCCCTTCTTAACTTTTTTCTCCCTCACCACAAAACTCATCTTTTTCAGTACGCAAGTGATGTCTCACCTACAACTAAACTCATCCTGTGGAAAGGAAGAGGGTTTAAGGCTAGTTAGATGTGGCCAAAATTTCGAATTTTTCCCATCAGGAGAATGCATTCCGTCTCAATGTATTTAAACTTTGTATGATATTATAAGTATCTACTCTTAGCATCAGGTGAAGAAGGATTCCAATCCACCGGCCAGCTGAATAAGTATTGGTTCCTGCCATGGTATGAGGAAGAAGTACCTAACTAGGGCGGTAATCAAGATTCTAAGGAAGGGCTAACTAATTTTCACTGCCTTCTAACAAATTATTATTAAATGACCCATCGTGCTGGGCGGGCCAATCGTGAATCCTAACCTGCGGGAATTGGAAGACTAATTACCATCGGGTTCCTAATAAAGTTCATTAGTGGGAAATTATACCTGTTTCTCACTCTCTTGGATTTGTGCAAAAAGTAGGATTTCTCTTTTTTCTTTCAAAATTCATGTGGTTTATTATTCAAATATTATATTACTCAAATAATATGTTAAACTTCATTCCTCTAATAGAATTTTTATTTCGGGTCTATTTCAACAAGTATTGGACTATAAAAATATTTAGTATAACTATTATATGATTATGATATAATAAGAAAGTAATAACAGATTAAAAATCAAGCAATTATAGAAGATGAAGCATAATAGTTCTTTCTACAGCTGCTTAGTAATCTAAAACATAGCTATGAGTCCTTATCGTGACTCATATAAAAATATCACTTCATATGACTCAAGCAAGTCATTGATCAAATAAACTTAACTTAACTATATGAGTTATACTAAACTCATATGTGAAACTCCATGACCGAGCTTGAGTCATGGTGCAAAATACCTAATACCTAAAGATATGCAAGTGTGATATCTTGTGAAACTTACAAACCATACCAGGTTTGTAACAACTTGTACTAGTATTATGTACTTTTGTACAATAAAAAATAACAATAAAAATAACAATTCCATTGTACTTGCTTTTCATTGCTCTTATATTTTGCCACAATGAGCTATGTGAACTAAAAAGAGAACTGGCTATTAGACTTTTCTTTCTTGTGAATTTTGAATTGTAGTAATGAATTGAAACTCAGTTAATAGGCCATGTGCCCACAGAGTCAATTTGTATGAAACTATAAAACTTATAAATCAAGTTATATATTGACTAATAGATCTTATCATCTTGTAAGTTTAAGTTATAAAATTAATTAATCATTAAATTTTATAATTAAATGATAATATTTGACTACTAGTAGATATTATGTAAGCTTTTAAGTTATAAGTTATGTCAATAATATTATAGTACATTATATAATATTATATCCATAGCTAATATTAGTCAAGTGAAATTGAATAGCCACTTAGTCACCATTTGTAATGTTTGAGCTCAGTCTATATCTTGATTCTTTATCTATTTTTCTCTTTCTCTCTCTTTCTTTTCTATCTCTCTACCACTATTCTTTTTCCTCTTATATATAGCTCTTATGATTTACTTTATTCCTCTCCCTTTACATACAACTTTCTAGTAACTATTTCCTTTATTACTTATTATATTACTCTTTTAATTACAATCTTGAATCTTTTCTTCTATATTTTCAATTATTTACTTCTTTCCTTCTTTTTTCATTTCCTTAATACTATTATTGTATGATTACTGACAACTTGTTAGTAGCTTTATTTACAGATATACTTTGACTTCAGTATAGTACAACTACTAAATACTAAGGTACTTAGTCTTACTATTTTCTTTATTATTGCTTGTATTGTATACAACTTTTTAGCTTTTTTTATCTTTTGTTAAATACTAATTAAGTTATTATATAGTAATAGGAATTGTTACATATACTTATTAAATTACAATTGATTAGATAATAAAGAGATTTAGAAATCATAGTTAGAAATTCACTAATCTGTCAACTAAACTAATGACTAAAGGATATAAGAGGTTTATCTTATAAGATATATTCTATTTATTTTATTAGATATTGATATATTTGCTAAAAGTCTCTTTTTCTAGCTAGTGGTTGTAGTTAGATCTTGCTTGTATGGATTTAATTAGATTTCAACTGGACTGTACTCAATTTCTAACAAGACTAAGAACTTATTGAGTATGAGACTTAGATTATGCAGTTATTAAGATAAATATTCACTTTTACAGTGATGGGATTAGAGGAAATATAACTATAATATAAGTACTCAGTACTTTATAGTTTCTAATAGCTTAATAATAACTTAGTGAGTGGTTGATTTATTATTATTATATTAAATAGAATAATAATAAAGCTTACAGATAGAAGTATTCTATAATATTAAGAAGTTCGTGACTGTGATTATAACTGCGTTGTATTAGAAAAAGGTTTTATGCATGTTCATGGTGGTCCTGAACGCTCCTGGTCCACCAAGAGGGTCATGATCCCTGTGGTCCATATGGTCCACGCTAATCCACTCTGAACCATACATTTGAAAATTTTACTAAAAATAGGGACTAGAGTGGACCAGGAGAGACATAGACATTTTGCTGATGTATTTCTAGAATCATAGTTTATGAACTACCCAATCTGAATAGCATTTCAAAAGCAGTTACATGTTTCTTAGAATTCATAGTATAAAAAAAGTACTCTGTGAACTATATTCTAAATGTTTTGCTAAGAGAGGTTCAAGTTATTGGCAAAATTACAAGAGTTTAGAGAAAATAACTAGGTAATTCTTCTATTGATTATCTCTGTTTTGCCAGCTAGGGTATTGTTAAAAATTGTATTGCATTAGCAGATAATTTAAGAGTATAGCTAAATAAGGAAAGTATATCTATATTGTATTGTCAGAGGACAAAATTAACCGCGGACCAACGATCGATAGGAGCGCAACCCTCCTCACCACCCCACACTTTCAACACCACCTAAAGAACTTTCTCTATCTCAAATATTAATTTTACTATGTATTCTATCCCATACTTGCATTTTTCACTTTTTTTTCAGAGTTTTAATGATAATGGGGTTGGTCGTGGAGTGTTGTTTTCACGGCCGAAATGTTTCCCTCTTTGTTGATCCGCGGTTAATTTTGTCCACTGACAATATCATTATACTAAGTAGTATATATGTATATATATAGTATTGATATTAAGAAGTAGTTATTCAGATATGCAAAGCTAACTAAGCTATATCTATTCGAGAAAATCAGAGCTATAGGAAAGATCAAACTAAAATCTTGCTACGTTCTGTTCTCTAATAATCATACATCATATCTTTTTCATTTTTCAGCTTTGTCAGAGATGTGTGAACACAATTTAACTCTAAATAATTGCCTAACTTGAACTTAAAGGGTATTTCAATATTTATTTTACCTGAGGGTATTTCCATCTATCAGCAAAAATATACCATGTGTCGGGTGCAGTTACACACATGAGAATAGCTAACCAGGATTATTAATAGAGGCTGCGCCACTGTAATAGAGGAGCGTATGTCCAACCTCAACTCACTATCGTAGGAGCAACTAGAGACATCTATGTTGACTACTGGGGATACCGGAAGAGCTCAAGTTCCATGAAGCTGATTATTGATTGGAAAAATAAGGTGAGAATACTTTATTCCTTATCCAGTGCATATGCATATTATACATTATATATTATTATCTAGCTATTCGAACTGCTTACGCGATAGTTTACGATAAAAGACTATTGGTATATTGGCATTACGACCGTATATATGAACTTAGTCTATTAGGACGAAGATATCGAAGACTATCTACTGGTGGAGTGGGGACACCCTCAGATGAAATAGATATCAGGAGTTCTCTGAGTTTGAGTGGGGCTATTATTCAGGGTCAAACAGTATTTGCACTACCTTTGACAAAGCTGAAATCTTAGAAAGATACATGATTGTTAGGAAACAGGAAGTAGTGAGAATTTAGTATAAGTAGTAAGGGCTATTCCCCGGAGTTTGAGAAAATCAAGCAACATCAGCAAAAAAACAGCCTGCCCCCTGTGGCTCATGTCGTTGAGTTTTACGTTTTGGCAAATCGTGAGTCCTATGATTGTGATATTAAAAAGCCTGTTAGTTGGACTAAAGAAGATGATATTAAATCTGTTTTCTGCAAAATATGAGCAATTTTTATTAAGAACTCACGGACCTTTTACATACTGAAGTTGAGAAATTTGAGTTCATAACATACAACTTTGTTATGTAAAATGTCTATGAGATATTGATAAAAATAGCTCATATTTTGCAAAAATTGAGATTTGTATCTGATCATTAGGGGACACAATCGGAAGCATCATGATTAACCGGGGTAACTCGCGATTAGCCAAAACATAAAACTCAACAACATGGCTCACCGTGGAGCACAAAAGATAGATTTGTTTTTTGATGATGAATGAAGAAGAGACCTTAACAATATAACAAGTTATTAAGTTTAAAATTTGAGAACTTCTACTTTATTACTTTACCTTTATTGAACTACTAGTATCATTACTCGAGCCTTCCTGACTTCCCTTCGTTATCTCGAATACTATACGGTCTGGCTCTCTCTCTATTCCTTTAAGTTAGTTACCCAGTAACAGGCATCCTGGTGTTCCGCCCTGATGCAAGAGACTTCACTTTTATACCCTTAGCGCCTAGTGCACCCTGATAGGAGTTGCAATACTCTATCTCTCCTGAGATGCGTAGTCATACTAAATTACCCCCT
The DNA here is from genome assembly GCA_003070745.1 of Tuber borchii. Lineage (NCBI taxonomy): Eukaryota > Fungi > Ascomycota > Pezizomycetes > Pezizales > Tuberaceae > Tuber > Tuber borchii. Next base: position 25,411 of record NESQ01000144.1, on the reverse strand, counting down.
AATCTTCTGGACCCATCTCACAACACCATCGCATATCTGGATAGACCACCCAACCACAATCCTTTCTGAGTACCACCTATTCAATACCCACCTTCTCACTAGTATTCCAGCCTTCTCTTATTCAAAGATAGGGGTTACTCTTGGCAAAGACAGACAGGTTAGTGTGGGTGCTAAGTGAGAAAGGTACCGTACTCTTAAGCTTAATTTTTTGCTAAAGACACACTAGGACGGGCGGCGGATTCTTTTTTTAGAAGCTAATCTTTCAAAGAGCGAAAAATGCTAATTCACTCCAGTGTGAAAGCAAGTGATAGCTAGAACACTCTCTGGTGTTGAAGTTTCTTGGCACTTAGCCATTGATGCAACGCAATTCTGTACTTTTATCACCGGACTGTCATCACCCCCTCATTAGTCCTAACCGTAGCCTACTCTTAGTCTTCACCAAATGGCCATTTTCTATAGCCCTACTGAGTCTTCTGAAAGGGGGTACTTATATGGTTCCTGCTATTCAAAAAGGAGACCTGGTTGTCCACTCACTGTTACATATGGCTATGCAAATTTGATTGCCAAGACTTAATTTTCTGGGTTAATTATAGCTTTCAAAAATAGACTTAGAGGGGTGTTACGCACACGAGAATAGCTCACTAGTATTATTAGTAGAAACTGCACCACCTTAATAGAGGAGCGTATGTCCAATCTCAACTCACCGTTGTAGGAGCAACTGAAGGTATCTATGTTGACTACTCGGGATACCGGAAGAACTCATGTTCCATGAGGAAGATTACTGATTGGAAAGATAAAAGTGAAAATACTTTATTCCTTATTCGGTGTATATGCATATTATGTATTATGTGTTATTATCTTGCTATTCGAACTGATCACTTAATAGTTCACGATAAAAGACTATTGGTATATTGGCATTGCGACCACATATATGAACTTAGTCTATTAGGGCGAAGAGATAGAAGACTAGCTACTGGTGGAGTGGGGACACCCTCAGATGAAATAGATGTCAGGAGTTCTCTGAGTTCGAGTGGGGCAATTATTCAGGGTCAAAGTGTGTTCACACTTCCTTTGACGAAGATGAAATCTTAGAAAGATATATGATTGTTAGGAAACAGGAAGTAGTAAGAATTTAGTATAAGGAGTAAGGGCTATTCCCCGGAGTTTGAGAAAAATCAAGCAACGGAGAAGAGACCTTAACAATATAACAAGTTATCAAGAATAAAAAATTCGAGAAGTTCTATTTTATAACTTTACCTTTATCGAACTATCATCTCTCGAGCCTTCCTGACTTCCCTGCGTTATCTCAAATAATATATGGCCTAGCTTTCTCTATTCCTTTGAGTTAGTTACCCTGTAACACTATATTGTTACCCTCAAGTCACCAAGGCTCCTCCACAATACCTTAACCTCTGACATGCCAAGGCAATATTACGACTACGATAGCTTCTTCCAGTGCTCTTCTTGGAAGAAGTGCAAACGAGCTATCCCACATAACCTTTTTCCAGTCTGTTATCCCAACAACAAAAGGAACCTCTGAAACTTAGCACTTCAAACGATTTGGAACATTCACGATAAGAAACAAAAATTACAACTTCCCAATCTACTAAAGCTATGGTAAGGCTTTTACTCTAGCAAAACATTAGCCTACCCTCTGTAATGGTTGAGTGCTACTTCCCCTCAATATTGCGTACCTTTCATCATGTTGGATCAACGACAACTAGACTCCCCTGTTCCACCACCTACCGATCCAATGGATACCAGTGACAACAGTTCCACACCGACAGGACCGGTACCACCCACTGATAACTCAGATACTCCTACTACTGGGTCATTTACCCTGAGTAGGCCAGGTTCACATTTTCTTGCAACATCAAGTCTGAGTTCACGAAGACCTTCCAGAATTCACCCCAACCCCTATATGGAATTCAGAAACCAATTAGCGGAGGCTTTCCGGTTCATCGTGGAAGAAATCCAGTAAAGCCAAGATGAAACACATCTTGTATTAAGTAGCTTCACGGCCGAGATTCAGGTAGCGTATACCAACCTCTGACTATTCGATGGACGCTTAGTCAGAAACAAAGAAGTTACCCAAGTAGAATACGCTGAACACCGATAATACCTACTACAACTCCAAAGTGCGATGAAAGTAGAATAAGATCGGTTAAGAGAAGAAGTCCAAGAAGCTTTTAGGCTACAACAAGAGCAATGGGCTGGCGATAACCAGGACTCCCAAAGGTGAGACCTCGAATTGGCTGAATAACTCTTTTTTCTGAAATGTCGATTTGATTAGCAAGAGGCGAGATGGAAAAAGGAACTCGAAAAAGAAAAGATCGAAGCAGCAAAAATGCTGAAATGACAGGACAAAATTACTGGGGCCCAATTGAATGATAATCACAAAAAAGCACAAGTAATCTTAAATCAAGAGGCTAAAGATTCACAGGCTGCAATCAACAATCTTGTCCGAAAATTCGAAGCTCAATTAATGCCTTATTCAGTAGCTACTTCAGTTGCGGCAGATGACGAACCTGGAACCTCGAACCGAGGTCGGTCAAAACCTTTGGAAATATCCGAAGTTACCAACAAAACAAAGACCTCAGCATCAACTCCTCAAGACAAAGGAAAAGGAGTTGAAGGAAGAGAGGGATTAAACCAGCCACTACCCCTGCCTCCGCCACGTAATACAGGTGGAGACCCAAACCCTGGCGACTCTGATGATGATGATGACGACGGAGAAGGCGACTGAGGCAGAAAAGGCGGCAGGCAGGCAGGCACTGCTCAGAAAAACGCCCATTCCCAGAGACGTTTCCCCGCGTACCAGAGCTATGCTCGAATTCATTCGAAGCATTAGTGAACTACAGCGACCATTAAAGCAGATCGTTGAACCTCCTTATTTCTTTTAGGGAGAAGACAACCAGGACATATGAAACTAGTTGACTGCTTGCAAAGATCATTTTGACCGCAATCCTGCGGAATGGGTAGATCATAGCTATCGAATTGTGTTTGCTCTTGGTAAAACAAAGTGCAACAATGTTGGACCTTTTCGGAGAAATAACGAACAAGCATGAGTGGTTTAGGTGGTTACGCTCAGGACCCCGCCTATTCCACGTAGGAGCCATTCCGACAAGAAATAACTAAATGATATATCGGAATTGAGGAAGAACGAAGAGCTCTTGAGGAAATGGATAAAGTCACATACAAGAGTAGAATTGATATCTACCTTCTTCTTCTCGAAAACCTGAACATCAAAGCAGGCCTCACTGGAATAGCGTAGAGGGTAAGAGTGGAGAGTAAACTTCCCATGGACATTCTTAGGTGACTTTCTCACTTCAAGTTTGCTAATGATGAAGAATGGATGGAAATTCTTTAGGATGTGGGGAGACAAGAGAAGGAACTTCTCGAACGGCAGAAAATGTCGAAATCGATAATCACTCCACCGTCAGCGACATCCAAACGAAAACAAGAAGTCAACAATGATAAAGGTTTTAACTCAAAGAAGGGACCAGATGGTTTTACCGATAAAAGTCGAAAGGAATATGCTTCGAGATGGAAGGCTGTTCGAAAGACACCTGCCCAGGCCAAAAATAATTCCAAAGACGAATATACTGACTTGAAGGAGGTACATACAGGAATTTCTTACAAACTGGTAGCTCAACGAAAAAGGAGAACCATTGCACTCGTTGGCACCTTGACAACCACTGATGGCAGAAGTGTAGAAGTCAAGCTGTCGTGGCAACAACCTTTTGAAACAATAAGGGACGGGATAAAATAAAACCTCCGTTCCGACGGCGAACAACAACCTTAGCCGTGCAGCAACCATCTCCCCAGCCACAACCCACCCTAAAAGTTAACCAAATTTATCAATCGTCGCCTTCACTTGTTTGGCAATTATTGGACACCGAGATATCATAAAACGATTTATTAATACTTATTTGTCTCCCTAGGTCCATAAGTCCAAATCTACCTGACTTAGTGGACAGACATCAGAGCCAACCGACTAGTTAAAAATGGCACCGAAGCGGCACTTACCTTGATCTTGAGAAGCAAGCAGGAAAACAAATTGTAACGGCTGGCGGGAACCAACAAGGATTGATATAATCGAAAAAGACATCTAAGGTTACCAAGGAAAATAGCTTGCGAAACCATCAAAATAAAACATTATTTTTTTTCCCTGAAAAAAGTTACAAGCTTTATGCAAAAGCTACACCCTATTTGCAAAATTACTGCCCACCCTAGAGGAAAGGATGGGTAAATTCCTGAGACGAGTATCAACCATAGACTCTCACTACTCTCCTTCCTACCCCCTCCTGGCAGTGCGACTTAAAAGAAGGCCACCGGAAAGTGGACAAGACAGAGGGCATTCCGGCCAACTACTTTTGCAGGAAGTTGTAGAAAAAAGGGGAGCAGTAGCAAAAGAGCAGGCTGGCCCCCTTTTATGTTGCCCAAAGGCGTGGGTAGCAACGGTGCAACCCCAGAAAGAAAATAAAAAATAAAAATAAAAATAAAAAAAAGTAATAATCAAAAAGAAAAAGAATTTTCTATTTTTTTTGTTTTTGAGCTAAGTTTCCCACTCCTTTGTGAATTTCTTAATGTTTTTCGGAAAGCCCTGGGCAGGGGGTAAACACCGCTAGTAGTGGGTTGCCCGGGAATATAAAGGTAATTCTTAATTATTATGTTTAATTTAATTTGTCTGAGGAGACCTAAGTGGTCGAAACGACGCGGGCGTTGTCACAAACACCTTACGACAACAAATCGACATAGCTTTTGAACGATCCAAGAGTTTTCCTACTCCTTCCGGCAAGCAGAAAAACACTATTGCCCAAAAACCCCTGCGTTATAACTGTTAGGAAGGATATGCACACATCTATATCCTCGGAAATCGCTATGGATTCAAGTCTTGTTAGACTCCGGATTAGTTATTTTCTTTATCAACCAACAACTCGTTCATGACCTTCATTTACCTTATGAAACTCGATCCGACGCAGTACAGATCCAGGGCTTTACCGGTGAAACTATCTCCTCCGGTGGATCGCCTTATACTCATCCTCTTTACTTAGAAATAGGAAAAAACCATCACCTCTCCCTTGTTTCCTGTGAAATAGCTCCGGCAGGAAAATATAGTATGATCATACAATTCGGATGGTGGTATCAGGAACACCCAATCAGTAATATAGTAGATCAGGACACTTGGTTATTCAATGCGGATTGCTGTAGGTCACATTTATTGCCAGAAGATGAAGGAATTTTGTTTGAATAGGACGAAGACGTCCTTAACGATCCTAATGCGGTAGTTACAGGAAGAATTGAAAGAGAAGATGACGAGAAAGTTACTATCATTGATCGTCTACCTGAATGCTACCATAACTACCTCGATCTATTCCGCCCCTCAACAGCAGAGAAACTAGCACTTCGTCTTACCTTTGACCATGCGATCAACCTCAAACCTGATATGCAACCACCATGGGGTCCTATTACCCCTTGTCCAAAAAACAACTCCAAGCTCTCTGTTCCTATATCGCTGATATGACGAAACAAGGGAAAATTACTGCAAGCAAGGCTCCAGCGGGAGCATCTATTCTATTCGTACCAAAACCTGATGGTCGACTTCAATTGGTAGTAGACTACAGGGGACTTAATAAAGTTACCATTCACAACAAATATCCAATTCCTTTAATGACGGAACTAAGAAATCAGGTTCGAGACGCAAGCATCTTCACGAAACTTGATCTGAAGGATGGATTCCACCTGATTAGAATCCACAAAGGGGATGAGTGAAAAACACCTTTTCGAACTCGATATGGACTTGATTAATACAAGGTCATGCCTGTTGGTCTTGTCAACGCACCAGCAACCTTTCAGACTATGATGAACGAAATCCTCGGTAAATTTCTCGACCAGGGAGTCATCGTCTATATAGACGATATCGTAATTTATTTGCAATCGCTCACAGAACATATTTCCCTGGTTCGAAAAGTCTTACAACGGTTGCGGGAATACAAGATAGCAGTATCATTAGAAAAAGTACATTTCATGTTAAAAAAGTTGATTCTCTTGGATATATTGTGACAACGAAAGGAGTTACGATGAATGAGAAGAAGGTAGAGACGATTAAGGCTTGGAAACCTATGATATCAGTAAAGGAGGTTCAGATCTGTATCGGATTTGCAAATTGCTATCAGCGATTTATAAAAAACTTCTCGAAGATTTGCACCGCAATTACCAATATGCTGAAGGGAGAAAAAGGAAGTTTTGTATGGGGAAAAGACCAGCATGAAGCCTTCGAATACCTTAAGCGATGCTTCATTACGGCCCCCATCCTATGTCACTTTCACTCGAAACACGATACGGTAGTTGAGACTGATGCAAGCGATTACGCACTCCTCTGCATCCTCTCACAGGTTCAATGGAAACGATTACATCCGGTCGCATTCCACTCCTGAAAGCACAACTCAGCAGAAATGAACTATAACATCCACAAAAAGGAATTGTTGGCTGTTCTCCTTGACTTTATGGAATGGAAACATTACCTCCAAGGAACAGAAAAGCCAATTACAGTCTATACCGATCATTAGAATCTTCAATACTTCCTGACCAGAAAAGTCTGGACAGCACGCCAAATTTGTTTGGCGGAGAAATTATGCGATTTCAACTTCATTATCATCTATGGACGAGGCTCGAAAGGAGGCAAACCTGATGCTTCAAGTAGGCGGCTGGACTACCGCCCTGAAGAGGGAGGTACGCATCGCGAACAGCAAATTCTGCAACCTAAACACTTTGGCAAATTTGAAATTGTGATTGTTTGGAGCGAAACCTCTTCACCTTTCTATCAGGAAATTCCTTAGTCAGAAACAGAAAACCAGATACGAGTTCAGGGACTTTCAGAAAATGCAAGAATCCCAACCCGACGTTCCAAACTTGCGGCAGGATATGACCTCTACAGTATCGAAACCGTAACGATCCCAGCTAAAAATCGACATCTTGGTAAAACTGGATTAGCTATTGCAGTCTGAAGTGGTACTTACGGTCATATCATACCAAGAAGTAGTTTGGCAACTAAAGCAATATCGGTAGATGCTGGAGTTATCGATGTAGACTATAGAGGTGAAATCAAAACCCTTCTTATTAATCAAGGCTCTTAAGATTTCAAGATTCAGAAAGGAGATCGCATTGCACAACCTATAGTTGAAAGAATCGATGATCAAGACTGGATAGCCGTGAATGAGATGGATGAAACAGAAAGAGCTGGACAAGGATTTGATAGCTCAGGGCGAGGATTGGGGTTGAAAGAAACTCAACTAACGATATGCTTTCTCCATTTGAGCAGCACACACGAATTCTATGATACCTCCGATATCAACCACCACCCGATACTTCGAAAAGGACAAGTTCTATTGTCTAATGCTATTATCGCAAAGGCAAACCTTAAGAAGTTCGAGACTGACTTTTTAGAAAAAGTTTGACAGGTGGCAAAGGAAGATCAAGATTGGCTGCAGAGAAAAGAAGAATTGGAAAATATAATAAGAGAAGGAAAGGAATTGCCGAAAAAATAGACTCTATCCGATAATCTACTTTACTACAAGAACCAACTATATATTCCATCAAACGAAGCCCTGCAAACACTCATCACCAAAGGATGTCACGACTCGCAAGTAGCAGGACACTTTGGACAAGATAAGACACTCGAAATTATTACTCAGGACTTTTACCGGAAAGGACTCACCGAATGGGTTAATGACTACGTATGATCCTGTACTACTTGCCAACAAGTTAAGTCTCTATGACATGCACGATTCTGCTTACTTCAACCCTTACAAGTACCCTTCACAGCTTGGGCTTTGACTTCGGTAGACTTTATTACTCAACTACCAAATTTGACAGGATATATACAAATTATGGTCGGAGTAGACCGGTTCACGAAAATGGCACATTTTATCCGATTAGAAGAAAAAGCATCTGCATGAGATATAGCAGAAGCATTCCTGAAAGAAATATGGAAATACCATGAGCTACCCACAGAAATCATCTCATATATGGACATGAAGTTTGCTGGGTAATTTTGGGAATCATTGTGCACAAAACTCAACGTTAAATGAAACATGTCGACCGCATACCACCCCCAGACTGACGGACAAACAGAACGAGTCAACCAAATACTGGGTGGCTATCTCCGAATATTCGTCAATTACGATCAGGACCATTCATACCACCTTCTACCCCTCGCCGAGTTTCCTTATCACAACTCGACTACAACCGCACACAAAATTACACCATGCTTCGCAAACTACGGCTATTATCCTCAGACTGAATGGTTAAAAGAACGAGAAGCACGGAATTCAGAAGCCAATATGTATGCTCACTGGATGCAAAGCATATATCAACAAGCAAGAGAATCCCTCGAGAAGACAAAAGAAGCCCTGGGACGATATCAGGATCGAATCGCTTAGCAACAACCAGACTTCAAAATCGGAGACCTGGTTATGCTCAACGCAAAAAATATTCGGACAAATCGCCGTTCGAAGAAACTAGCCCCCAAACTCTACGGCCCTTTTCAAATCCTAGAACAACGAGGAAACCTTGTCTATACAATTGAAGTATTGGACCGTTGGAAAATCCATCCGGTATTTCATGTATCGTTACTCAAACCTTACCGAACTTCAATTCGACCGGCTCGAGAAAAACCGCCTATGCAATCTGAAGAGATCAATGGAGATCTTGAATGAGAGGTAGAAAAAATTGGTAAGAGTGAAATAATCTCTTATGAAAGACGGGTTAGAGGAAGACCCCAAACATTCCACGAAATAAGGTATTTCGTTAAGTAGAAAGGGTGTTCAGAAGATGAGAATACCTGTGAACCACCTGAGCATTTGGAAAATGCGAAGGAATTGGTAGATATGTTTTATAGAGAAAACCCAGAAATGCCATCATTGGGCTAAGTAGTATTACTCGGGAAGGTTTTCCTGCCGTGGCCAAGCAAAGGCTGAAGGTTTTTCACCTTACCTTGTAGAGTACTAAAAGGATTTAATATTTAATGTTTATCGCTACTCATGTATTATATGTCAAGCAGGATTTTGGGGACAAAACCTTTTGAAGAGGGAGCTAGGGTTACACACATGAGAATAGCTCACCAGTATTATTAGTAGAGACTGCGCTACCGTAATAGAGGAGCGTATGTCCAACCTCCACTCACCATTGTAGGAGTAACTGGAGGCATCTATGTTGACTACTGGGGATACCGGAAGAACTCAAGTTCCATGAGGATGATTACTGATTGGAAAGATAAAAGTGAAAATACTTTATTCCATATCCGGTGCATCTGCATATTATGTATTATGTGTTATTATCTGGCTATTCACACTGATCACTCGATAGTTCACGATAAAGACTATTGGTATGTTGGCATTGCGACCACATATATGAACTTAGTCTATTAGGACGAAGAGATCGAAGACTATCTACTGATGGAGTGGGGACCCCCTCAGATGAAATAGATGTCGGGAGTTCTCTGAGTTCGAGTGGGGCAATTATTCAGGGTCAAAGAGTATTCGCACTTCCTTTGTCGAAGATGAAATCTTAGAAAGAGACATGATTGTTAGGAAACAGGAAGTAGCGAGAATTTAGTATAAGTAGTAAGGGCTATTCCCCGGAGTTTGAGAAAAATCAAGCAATGGAGAAGAGACCTTAACAATATAACAAGTTATCAAGAATAAAAAATTCGAGAACTTCTCTTTTATTACTTTACCTTTATCGAACTATCATCTCTCGAGCCTTCCTGACTTCCCTCCGTTATCTCGAATAATATACGGCCTAGCTTTCTCTATTCCTTTGAGTTAGTTACCCCGTAACAAGGGGTTAGGTTATTATCAAACAATTAACTTGTATTATAATCTAAATCTATGAACAGAATAATATATAAATAATATATCATAATTCATTAAAGCAACTATAAAAGCAACATACAGAAATTGCATGCATTAATACAATCAACTTATGTTATTTATATTAGGGCTAGTTATTACTTTTTTTGGTCTTTAGGCTTTGTTTGAACATATATGTCAGATAAGTGTCATCACAAGATTGAAAATCACCTTTTCAAGTAACAATTTTATGCTTACTAAGAAATCTAAGTATGGCTAATGTAACACTTTTTTATCATTCCCACCAACAATCCAAGTTTTCAAATCCTTAAGGTTACACAACTACAGATACAATTGCAAAAAGAAATCCTGTTTCCTATACACCTTCATTGTCTGTTTCAGAAATATGATACTTTTTTTCCCATTATGTTTGTAGTTCCGTATCCTTAAGGATTTCAAAAGCAGTAAATTTCAGGTCCCCTTTTTGAATGGCAGGAACTCTACCAGGTTTTTTTAGTCCAAGGTATTTGGAAAACACTGATTTTAAAGCCAGATTCCAGGGGCGTTAGACCTACGATCGCGAACCTCTTTTATCACGTCGTTCTATGGCATCCCATCTGTCCATGGTCAAAAGGGCGTCTCCATACGACCATTTTCCATGGCGCTACAGAGTCTTCTGTAGGGGGGTCCTTATGCTGGACTTTTTTCCTCCTGGGTGTTTAGTGAGCGCTGACTTTAAAATCCAGATTCTAGGGGTGTTAGATATGTGATCATGAAGCCCTTTCATGATGTCATTCTACGGCATCCCATCCGTCCATGGCCAACAGGGTGTCTCCATACAAGCATTGTCTATGGCACTATGGAGTCTTCTGAAGAGATGTCCTAATCCCTGGTGCTTTTAGTCCAAGGTATTTGGAAAGTGCTGACTTTAAAGCCAGATTCCAGGGGCGTTAGACATATCATCACAGAGCCCTTTTATGACGTTATTCTACGCCATCCCATCTAGTTAATGCTAAAAGGTCGTGACTATTCGAGCATTTACCATGATGCTACAAAGTCTTCTGAAGGGTGGTTCTTATACTGGGCTTTTTTAGTCAAGGGGGTTCGGAAAATGCTGACTTTAAAGCTGGATTCAGGAAGGGTTAGAGATGTGATGACTAAGCCCTCTTAACATGTCGTTTTACGCTATCCCTTCTGTCCACCGCCAAAAGGACATCACCAGATGAGCATTTCCCATGGTGCTACAGACTCTTCAGAAGCAGGGTCCTTTTTTATTTTTTATTTTTTTATTTTTTATATCATGTATTCTTAGTTAAGGTACAAGAACTCGCATGCAGCGCTAGCTATGGCGTAAAGAAAACCTTAATCCCAACGCAGATAACAAAAGAAAAACTCAAACTATCTGCTCCAAGCTGTGTCAAGTACTCGACACGTAACCAACAAACGGGCTTTCAAAAACGAAAAATAACAACTTTCCAAAAGCTAACACGAAAAACCCTCAAAATACTTAGCAACGAAAACAACAAACTACCCAACGGTACCTGCTAGCAATAGAAAAACATAAACAACACAAACGATAAAAGGCCCTCTTACCCTAAGGGGGCAGGTGACAGAACCACGGTCTCAGGGGGCGACACGATATAAGCGGCCATATTGGGAGGAAAGTTGGTAGACGTCTCACTGATGTAAGAGGCGAGTCCTAGAAGGGCGGGGGCGGAGGACCAAAGAGGGGCGTCGGCCCTGACGGAGGACACCCCCTGGAGGTAGAGGGCCCTAGGCACAGCTTTAGCTTCGCAGCGAAGGATGGCGTGGCTGAAAGTCTCATTCTCCTCGCGACACAGGGGGCAGAGGGGTGAGAGATCAGGTTGAGACCAGGATGGGTGGGCGGCCAGGTAGCTCTTCTGGGCGCTCATTTGGTGGAGGCGGCCGGCCGTAAACTTGCCTAGGCCCATGAACGGGTGGGGTGTCGTGCTGAGAGGGAAGGAGTAGTATTCCGGTGGTGGAGTGTCACGCTTCCATGAATCAAGCATCATGGTAAGGGCTTTCCGCTGGAGGACGCGATAGGAGGCCTTCATGAGGGCTTCTGAGGGGAGAGGGGGGAGGTCTGGAAGCAGGGAGGCCCCCAAAAGAGGCAGCGTAGGAGAATCCCCGATGAGGGGAAGGACAAGGTGCGCGAGGGCGTCGACCGGGAGGTGAGTCCTGACCGGGTGCTTCGGCTCGGGGGTAGACCAGAGGAGAGGCCTGACATTCGGATCAAGACCGACGTAGAGTGATCGTAGGTTTTCCTTCTCCCGATCAGGCAGGGCGGAAGGGAAAGTAAGAGGAAGGCGGGCAGCCACCGGGTTTATGGTGGTGGGGGAGCAGCAGAGGCGAAGAGCCGCCATGCGGCATTTGTGGGGCAAGAGTACCGAGAGGGAGGGGAGCGCAGCTTCAGCGGCTAGAATGGTGGTTAGAGTGGACCTGAAGCAATTGGTGACCCATCTTTGGACATGGTGCCAATGGACGGCCATCATCTGGAGAAGGCCCTTGGTGGGGACAAAGAGGTCAGCCCCATACGAGAGTATAGAGAAGATAAGCGAGTAGGCCAGCTTGTGGCAAAGGTGTCGGGAGACGCCAGCTCCGAATCCTGAGAGCCTTTTGATTGCCGCAAAGGCGGCCTGGGAGAGGGCTAGTCGTCTTGAAAAGTGAGCGGTGGAAGAAATGTTCGGAAGAAACCAGTAGCCCAACCAACGGAGCTGTACTGCGGGGAAGAAAACCTGGTCATCCAGGGCAATCGGGGGGGGGGCGGGCTCGCCCGGCAGGTCTCTCTGCTTGGGGGTGCGCCAGTGGATGAGTTCTGTCTTGGGAATGGAAAAACCAACCTTCACCGCCATGGCTTTGGCCTTCATAATCCCAAAGGTCCTTTGAAGCAGCCTGACGTTGGTACGATAAGAAGAGGAAGCCACAGTAATAGAAAAATCATCAACATAGGATAAAATAATCCCCTTCGGAATCTGAACATGCAAGCAGGAAACATAAATCACAAACAAAAAAGGAGAAATAGGGGACCCTTGCGGGGTCCCGACAGTAACTGATGAAAAAACCTTAGGAGAGCCCTGAAATAACAAGCAACATCTTCTGTTAGTCAAAAAGGAAAACACTCAAGAAATTAAGTAACGATTGACCCCCTTTCTGCGAAGGAGGGAACAAAGAATAAAAGCATCAACGTTGACAAAACCGCCTTTGATGTCTAAGAACAAAGAAGAAACTTTCCTGCGGGACCTCTGAAGCGTGCAGACAGAGTGAACCATCACAGTGCAAGCGTCAAAGGAGGAGAGAGTGGGAAGAGAACCACATTGATTGGGGGAGAGAAGCCCTTGGAACCGGGCCACGGCGGAGAGGCGGGAGGCGACGACCCTCTCGAGGATCTTGGAAAACGTCTCCAGTAGGACGATGATGCGAAAGGAAGCAGGCGAGTCGTAGGAGGCCTTGCCGGGCTTGTCCAGGATGACACCATGAGCGCGCTTCAGGGAGGCGGGGTGATGGCCATACACCAGGAGAGGGGCCAAGATGGAAGTGATGATATGGGGGTGAGCCTTATGAAGGAGTTTCCATAGGGAGTAGGGGATAGTATCCGGACCGGGAGCGGAAGACGGGGAGCACTTGGAAAGAGCAAGGGAGACTTCCTCCGAGGTCAGGGGGGGGGCATCGTTGAAAGCAAAAAGGTTGGCAGGTAACGAGGCGACGGGCTTTTCGGGAAAGAAGTGAGCCAGGAGGGAGGAGTTGATGTCAAGCGGGGAGACCGCCTCGGGAAAGGACGGAAAACGAGAAATGGGCCGGCCTAGCGAAAACCTTTTGACCGTCTATATGGAGCGAGGGGTGGCCTCCACCAGGAGGGACCTCCAGTGGGCGTTCTTTGCGCTTTTGATGGTCTTAAAGTACCCACTCTTGGAGAGCTTAGCCGCCTCTCTGTCCTGAGGGGAGAGGGAGGATCTGGCTTTGCAGGACGCAGAGTGATATTCCCGACGGAGCACAGACAGCAGGGGTGACCACCAAGGTTTGGACCTGCTCGAAGGGCGAGAGAGGGGAGTGTGGCTGATTAGTAGGGAAGTCATGGAGCGAAGCGCCCCGTTAAACCATGTCTCTAATGCGACCTCAGGAGGGTTGACCGGAGACGGGGGAACTTTGAGGTCGGAGAGAAGAGGGGAGAGGGCAGCCCAGTCTGTCAAGAGCCAGTTGGGGGCGGGAGGTGGGGGATGCATTTTTGGGTGTTGCAGAAAAATAGAGATGGGAATATGATTGGAGCCAGTAGAGGGGAGTGAGGTGTCCCAGCTCTGAACAAAGGGACGCAATAAAGGTGAAGCAAAAGCAAAATCAATAACAGACGGTCTGGAGGTGCCTCCAAAAGGAAACCTTGTAAACACCCTCGGGGTATTAAGAAGGGAAAAGCCTAACTCGGAGGCTCTCTGAAAGTATGGGAAAGACAAAGACAGCTCCACATCGGAATGTCGGCGGGCGGGATCAGATAAAGGATGATGCAAGTTAAAATTCCCAACCACCAGAAGGGGAACCAAGGAAGTTGGAAACGCCAGCAGGGGCGGAATGGGAATTACATTTCTCCCCCTGGGTGGGGAGTTGTATAAATTCAAAATTTGAAACGAAGGAAAACCAGCCCCAAACAGGTCTTTAGCGTGCACATCAAGTGAAAACACGTCCGACCTTCCCGTAGAGTTGGGAAGGACTGAGACCTCTTTCTGGAAAGCTAAGGAAACATAAAAGGCAACTTTGGGTTTGGGGGCGGAAGAAGCAGGAAAAAAACTTTCAAAACCTTGAAAACTAGGGAGACGACCCTTCCAAAAAGGAGGATCTTGAAGAGCCATAACCGATAGGTAAGTAGAAATTTCACTAAAAGAATTAAACAAGGACAGAAACACATTCCAGCTCCCTAGGCAGTTGTGTTGAACAAGATGAAAAGAACGGAGGGGGGCCAGCCCCCTTTCGTGGTCAGTAGGGTCGTGAGACATTTACCGGCGCGAGGCCGACGTATCTCTGGGGGCAGGGGAGGGACTGGGGTCCGTATCGGGGAGCGGGCGGCCATGTCTTGAGGAGGCAAGAAGGGGGGGAACAAAGGAGCCCGGTCTCGGGGTGACCAATGGATCAGCGCCGGACGGGACAGGACGAGGCTCGGGAGTACTTGGGACAGGACCCAAGGGGGGGGGAGGGAGGAGCCAGATGTATCCATGGCATCGACCTCTGCCGGTGGGGGCATCTGAGGGGGGTTAGCGCGAGGGCGCTCGGGACAGTCTCTGTCTCTGGCTGAGTGAGGACCATGGCAGTTGGGGCATCTGGCTGGGGAGGCTATGCAGCATCCAAGGACAGGCCTGATGTTCCCTTCTTTGGGGCATGTGGGGTTGGAGCAGCGGTGGTCCGCCTTCGAGTGGGGACCCGTGCAGAGCTGGCAAACGGTGGATTCTTTGCAAAGGGGTTTGAGGTGCCCAAATTTCTAGCAGTTATAACACTGGCTCTGGGCATTGGTAGAGTAGGCTCTTTTGACTTCGTGATTGTCACCAAAGAGGAGGATGCGGGGGGGATCGGTCATGCGCCACGCCAGGTCCGCCGGGACATGGACGACCACAGAGAAGGCTTTTTTTCCGTCAGTTCTAGCAGCACGGTCAGCATTAAGAAAGCGGGAGCGGGTAATGACAAGGTTTTTCGCATTGTCCACGCCAGCCAAAAGGAGAGGGTGAAGCTCCTCGTCCATCTCAGGATGCGTATCCATTGGTATACCATGAATGGCGAACTGAACGTCAGTGGGGGCGTAGCGAAAATGTTCCCATGGATTGTCGTTTACTGGGAAAGATTGATTGAGTCTGGCCGTGAAGGCATCAAAAAAGGGAGCGTAACAGGAGGCGGGGACGAGTGGGTCGGCAACGGTGAGGGAGACAGCCCCCTTTGGGCTAACCGAAACTCTGAAGGACTTTGGGAGTTCAGAGCCGGCCTCCCGGAGGACAGAGGCAGTGATATCTGGAAAACGGACACGGATGGAGGATTCCTGCGGATGGGGGCAGTGAGTCGCGCGAGGAGCGAAAAACCTTCTGGCAGTACTAGGGAGAGGGGCAGGACCCTTTTGAGAGGCATCCTGAGCGACGGCCGCGACTTTGTTAGCAGAGATGCCGGGGGAGGAGTTTTTGCCCTTAGCTTTGGCTTTGGCCTTATTGGCCTTAACCGCCGCGTCGAACTCAGAGGTACCACCATGGATAACCTGGGCGTATGATTTTGCCTGAGGGGGGCCATGAGGAGGGGGGGGGCTGAAGCAGGGTCCTTATGCTGGGTTTTTTTTTTTTATATGTCTGGAATGTGCTGACTTTGAAGCCAGATTTCTGGAGTATTAGATATGCGATCGCAGAGCCCTTTTACAAGGTCATTCTACGCTATCCCATCTGTGGAACGCCATAAGGATGTCTCCATACGAGTATTTTCCATTGCGCTACAGAGCATTCTGAAGGGGGGTCCTTATGCTGGGTTTTCAAGTTTCCACAGGTGGTGATAGAGCAGTTCTTATGTACATAACTAGTCGTAGAATTAGAGAAAAAAGAGAATATTTGAAGAGCCTGAGACTTTATGGACATGATATATGCTGTAACCTAAGTCAGGAGTAGATAAGAGGGCACTCTTAGTCCTTTCCTGAAGATGTGGTATTGCACCAGGTGTGTTCAGGAAGATGTAGTGGTGCGCCAGTTGCACTGGGTGTAATCAGGGAAATGTGGTGTTGCACCAGATGCATTCAGGAAGATGTGGTGCTGCGCCAGATGCGCCCTGAGTTAAGCGAGTACCGGATTGCGTCCTGATTTGTGGTTGACGTTATGTGCGCCAGGTGCGCTAGACACACAGGGCGTAGTGGGCGCAGAGTATTATTTTTGCTAATGTCCCTCCACTAGCAGTAGATTGTTTTCAATTTCTTTATTCTCATAGACTAAGTTAGTATATTTGGCCATACTGCCAGTATACTAATAGTCTTCTCATAGAATACTGAGTGATTAGTGTAGATAACCATCTTGTAAAACATGATATATTAGTTAATATATATATACATTGGATATAAAGTAGAGTCTCTCACACTCTTCTTTCTAATCAGTAATTAGCTTTATAGAATATGAACTCTTCCCAAATTTTGAGTAGTCAATACAGATGCCTTTAGTTGATACTTCTTCTTGTAAACATTGAGATTCAGAAATATATTCTTCTATTTTGGTAATAGAGCCCCCTACAATGTAATGGAGGCATACTGTAGGAAGATAGATCTTAAGGTTGCGACCATACTCAAGACTCACAGTCAATATAAGGATACAAATAAAGTCCAATAGAAGAATTAAATGGTAAAACTTACTATTATTAAGCCTGAAAGTCTCACTCAATTCAAGTTTGAAAATCCTTGCTTATCAGAATTGAGTGTTATTTGCATTATAGTTTGAGTAATTATAATTAAAAGTTAACAACACTCATTACTACTCTGATTATCATGAGTGCCCTGCTTCTCTCCAGTATTTCTTGACACTATCTTTGGGTATCAGAAGGCTTGAGGGTGGTTGTCTCTATCAATAAGAGAGTATTCTTCATACTATTCTGAATACGACAATAGGAGAGAAAAAACTCTTTCTATCGTCAACTCATTGGTGGTTAACAATCTTATTAACAGTCTAAGACATGCCCTATTAGACTCACTATCCCAGTAATATTTTAATCTATTTGTACACCGTATAGTCTATTGACTAATCAATATATTACTTTATACCATTTGGGTAACTACATGCTCCTATGGTAGTGAGTGCTGATAGCTTGACTTCTATAGGCACTACCTAGAGGCAAACCTCTCAGACCATACACATTGTGGTTAGACTACTATCTTTAGAGTTCACTTAACAACCCATGATAATACTATAATACCCGGAAGTAGGCTTAGGGCCTCCTTCAAAACTCATTCCACGGAGATTTATATCTATTCCTAGAGAGTTCTGAGAACTACCCTGGGGACTACCCTATCGCCCATAGGCTAATATAGTTAGTTCTTTGTGTAGTGGGAGCCTCTCATATCAAAACAGACAATTTTCTATTAGAGTAGCTGTGCCTGTATCCTGTATAGTATATCTGGTGAACTGTATTCAGTTATTCCCAAGAGAGTGACATATATTGTATCATGAGTCTATTTTCATAGATATTCCCTATCTAGCCAACTAGCAACTTGAACTACGTATAGTACTAGTTCGTTGTATTATTTCAAAGTTGGAACTAGAGAGAGGTGTTAGAAATGTCTCTCCTAGTTACACAAAGTTCTGAAGCCTTCTGTGTCTATAGTAGAATAGCTAGAAGGTTGTCAACTGGTACCAGTAATATCTAATGCTCTCAGGAAGATTTGGTAATCATACTTTGTACCTTTTAAGTGATGCTCTTAATGAAAGCAGTGTAACTGAGATTATCTAGTAGGACAGTAGAGTAGGATAATATGATTATTAAGGTAGTGTGACTTTACCCCACCATACTAGCCTTATATTACTAACTCTGTGTGACTATATAATATGTCACTTTAAAAACTTGTATAATATTTGTACCAGCCTGTTAGAACTATACCAGTTTATGTCCAGAAGGTTAACCCATCTAGCTGAAAAGGTTAACCTATCTAGCTGAGTGTCTACCTACACTATTACAGGAAACTGTTATATATACAAGAATAGCTCACCATTATTATTAGTAGAGGCTACGTTACCGTAAGGGAGGAATGTATGTCCAATCCCAACTCACTGTAGTAGTAGCAACTAAAGGCATCTATGTTGACTAGTCGGGATACCGGAAGAGCTCATGTTCCATAATGCTAATTGCTGATTGGAAAGAAAAGTGAGAATACTGTACTTCTTATCCGGTGAATGTACATATTATCTATCATGCATTGATATCTGGCTATTCGAACTGATCACTCAATAGTTCACGATAAGGACTATTGGTATGCTGGCATTTGGACTGCATATATGAACTTAGTCTATTAGGATGAAGAGATCAAAGACTATTTACTAGTGGAGTGGGGATACCCTCAAATGAAATAGATATCGGGAGACTCTCTAAGTTTGAGTTGAGTAATTATTCAGGATCAAACAGTGTTCATACTTCCTTTGATGAAGCTGAAATCTTAGGAAAATAACTGATTGTTAGGAAACAGGAAGTAGTGAGATTTTAGTATAAGTAGTAAGGACTATTCCTAGGAGTTTGAGAAAATCAAGCAATAAAGAGACCTTAATAATATAACAAGTTATTAAGTTAAGAATTCGAGAACTTTGATTTTATGATTTTACCTCTATCAAACCATGATTTTCCAAGCCGTCCTGATTTTTCTCTGATTACCTCGAATATTGTACAGCCTAGCTTTTTCTACTTTTCTGAGTTAGTTACCCTGTAACAGTAACTAACTCAGAGAGATAGTGAAAGCTAGATCATACAGTATTCAAAATAATAGAGGAAGGTCAGGAAGGCTTGAGTCGTAATGGTTCAGTAAATGTAAAGTAATAAAATAAGAAATTCTGAAATCCTTTTTAATAGCTTGATAACTAAACATATTGTTAAGGTCACTTTTCTATTGCTTGATTTTCTAACACTCCTGAAAATAGCCCTTACCGCTTATACTAAAATTTCGCTACTTTATATTTTCTAACGATCAGGTATCATCTTAAGAATTCAGCTTTGTCAAAAAAAGTGCAAACACTATTTAATCCTAAATAATTACTCTACTCTAACTCAGAGAATTCTCCAATATCTATTTCATCTAAGTGTGTCCCCACTCCACCAATGAATAGTTTTTCATCTATTTATTATAATAGACTAAACTCATATATGCAGTTGTAATACTCACTTACCAATAGACTTTAGCGTGGACTCTCTAATGATTAGTTTGGATAGATTGTCTTCGTATGTCAAAATATAGCAAGTTCTAGTATATGGTCAGATAGCAATGTATAGTGCATAATATATACATACACACGATATGAAGAAAAGTATTTTCACTTATTATTCCAATCAGTAATTATTTTTATAAATTGTGAGCTCTTCCAGTATTCTGAATAGTAAACATAGATACCGCTAGTTGTTCTTACTACAATCAGTATTGGGGTTCAGATATACATTCTTCAATTTTGGTAATATAGCCTCTTACTAAAATGGTAAGCTATTCCTGTATGGGTAACACACAACCTGGATTACCCTCTCTTACTCTTGTATCCTTACAATCCTTTGTTAGCTTACTAGACTCTTATACCAACTTGAGTCTAACATTTGGTACAGAAGTATACTATACTATACTATTTCTAGTTACCTTATAATATATCATTTGGGCCTTAGCATAGTCTACTGTAACTACCTATCTATAGAGTTATTACATACTAATACAGTAAGCTATTTTCATTTGTATAGCAATCTTATTTTTCTAATAATTCTTTTAATAGTTATTCTATTCACTTATTTTTATATTATTATTATTCAGACTTTTACTAATTTTCTTCTCATAAATTTGTTTCATCATATATTCCAATAAGTAACATCCTCTCTTCTAAATAATATATTATTTCTTAATCTTTATTATTCTTACCTTAATTAACTTCCTCTTTTATTACTCTAATATACATCAGACATTCTAACTCATTTTAAGATACCTAATAGTAAAGATTTATATAGGATCAACTTAGCTACTATTATTGATTTTATATTTTCTAGTATAATTATACATTAGAAAAAGATTTTATGCATGTTCAGGGAGGTCCTGAATGCTCCTGATCTACCAAGGGGGGTTGTGGTCCCCATAGTTCACATGGTCCACACCCATCTGCTCTAAACCACACTTTTCAAAATTTTACTAAAAATATGGACCAGGTTGGATCAGGGAGTACCAGGGCAGACCATCAGGACCAAAACTCCCCATGGTGAACTAGAAGGGCCATAGACATTTTCCTGATGCTAGAATAACTAACAATTTACTAACACAAACTGTTATTCTAATTTTTCTGAATATACTTTAACCAATGCTAGTTTATTTTTAAACCATAGAGTAGAAAACAAAATCTGAGTACATCTAGAAACTCATAAAGGGTGGAAAGTAAAAATAGGCCCTTGAAGTCTGAGCTAGCACTGCAATTGCTTGCCAGCACTCAAAGTAGATACAAGAAAAGAGAGAAAGACAGAGAGTCAAAGTAGAGGTTGATACAATATTTAGCGACACTGATAGAGAAATCTGAATGGGGAAGACACTAATCTGGTATTGCTGTAGAGAATAGCATGAGTGAGTGGTGAAGATTCTAGATGAATAAAATAATATCAATCAGTATATAGTTTGTAATCATATCATTCATACACTATAGTCAAGATTTGCTCTTTCTCCAAATGTAAAACTACTTAATTTTATTAGTTATTCTAATAATGTATTAGTTATTCTCAATATTACTTACTAGCACTTCTCCTAAAATCTAGTACTCATAAACTTCTTTCCCCATTTGGAGCTTCAAGTTAACTTTATCACTCTGGGAGTTCTGTGTTACGCACACGAGAATAGCTCGTCAGTATTATTAAGTAGAGGCTGCGCCGCCATAATAGAAGAGTGTATGTCCAATCTCAACTCACCATGGTAGGAGCAACTAGAGTATCTATGTTGACTACTCGGGATACCAGAAGAGCTTAGATTCATGAGCTGATTACTGATTGGAAAGATAAAGTGAGAATACTTTATTCCTTATCTGGTACATATGCATATTATGCATTATGTGTTATTATCTGCTATTCGAACTAATAACACGATAGTTCACGATAAAAGACTATTGGTATATTGGCATTGCGACCACATATATGAACTTAGTCTATTAGGACGAAGAGATCGAAGACAAAATACTGGTGGAGTGGGACTCTTAGATGAAATAGATGTCGGGAGTTCTCTGAGTTCTAGTGGGGCAATTATTCAGGGTCAAACAGTATTCGCATTTCCTTTGACGAAGCTGAAATCTTAGAAAGATACATGATTGTTAGAAACAGGAAGTAGCAAGAATTTAGTATAAGTAGTAAGGGCTATTCCCCGGAGTTTGAGAAAATCAAGCAATGGAGAAGAGACCTTAACAATATAACAAGTTATTAGTTTAAATTCGAGAACATTATTTTATTACCTTACCTTTATGAACCATCATTACTCAAGCCTTCCTGACTTCCCTCCATTACTCAAATACTATACGGCCTAGCTCTCTCTATTCCTTTGAGTTAGTTACCCTGTAACACTATATTGTTACCCTCAAGTCACCAAGGCTCCTCCAGATACCTTGAACTCCTCACATGCTAAGGCAATATTACGATTGCGATAGCTTCTTCCAGTGCCCTTCTTGCAAGAAGTGCAAACGAGCTATTCCATACAACTTCTTTCCAGTCTGTTGTCCAGAACTATGAAAAGAACCTCCGAAACATAGCACTTCGAACGATTCGGAATATTCATGATAAGAAACAAAATTACAACTTCTAATCTACGAAGCTATAGTAAAGCCTTTACTATAGCAAAACATTAGCTACCTCTGCAATTATCGAGTGCTACTTCCGCTCAATATTGCGTACCTTTCATCATGTCTGATCAACGACAACCAGACTCCCCTGTTCCACCCTACCGATCCATAGATACTAGTGACAACAGTTCACACCGACAGGATCAGTACCACCTACCGATAAATCAAATACGCCTACTACCCGGTCCTTCGCCCTGAGTAGGACAGGTTCACATTTCCTTGCAACATCAAGTCCGAGTTCACGAAGACTTTCCAGAATTCGCCCCAACCCCTATGTGGAATTCAGAAACCAATTAGCAGAGGCCTTTCGGTTTATCCTGGGAGAAATCCAGCAAAGCCAGATGAAACTCATCTTGCCTTAAGTAGCTACACAGCAGAGATTCAGGCAGCATATACTAACCTCTGACTATTCGATAGACGCTAGCCAGAAACGAGGAAGTTACCGAAGCTGAATTCGCCGAACACCGACAATACCTACTTCAACTTCAAAGTGCGATGAAAGTAGAACAAGATCGGTTAAGAGAAGAAGTCGAGAAGCTTTTAGACTATAACAAGAGCAATGGGCTGGCATAACCAGGACTCCAAAGCCGAGACCTCGAATTGGCTGAACAACTATTTTTCTGAAACGCCGATTCGATCAGCAAGAGGCAGATGGAAAAAGAACTCGAGAAACAAAAAATTAAAGCAGCAAAAAATGTTGAAACAACAGGACGAAATTACCGCCGCCCAATTCAACGATAATCTCAAGAAAGTACAAGCTATCTTGAATCAACAGGCTAAAGAATCACAAGCCGTAATCGACAATCTTGTCTGAAAATTCGAGGCCCAATTAATGGCTTATTCAGTAGCTACTTCAGTTGCGGCAGATGAACAACCTGGACCCTCCAACCGAGGTCGGTCAAAACCTTTGGAAATACACAATGTTACCAACAAAACAAAAAAACTCAGCATCAACTCCTCAAGATAAAGGAAAAGGAAGAAAAGGAAGAGAAGGAATAAACCCACTACCACCCCCACCTCCCCCACGTAATACTGGTGGAGACCGAAACTATGGCCACTCTAATGACGATGATGATGATGGAGAAGGCGACCGAGGCAGAAAGGGCAGCTGGCCGGCAGACCCTCCTTGGAAAACTCCCATTTCCAGAGACATTTCCCCACGTACCAGAGCTATGGTAGAATTCTTTTGAAGCGTTAGAGAACTATAGGAACCATTAAAGCAGATCGCTGACCCTCCTTATTTCTTTCAGGAAGAAGACAACCAGGACGTACGCAACTGGTTAACGGCTTGCGAAGATTATTTTGACCGCAATGCTGGGCAATGGAAGATCATAGCTATCGAATTGTGTTTGCTCTCAGTATAACAAAGGGCAACAAGGTCTCACCTTTTTTTGGAGAAATACCCAAAGATCATGGGAGGTTTAGGTGGTTAAGCTCAAGACCCAACGTATTCCATGTGAGAGCGATTCCGAAAACAAATAACTAAACAATATATCAGATTGAGGAAGAACAAAGAGTCCTTGAGGAAATGGATCAAGTCATATAAAGGGCAGAATCGATACCTATCTCCTTCTGCTCGAAATCTAAATATCAAGGCAGGCCTTACTGGAATAGTGTGGAGGGTAAGAGTGGAGAGTAAACTTCCCAAGGACATCCTAAGGCGGCTTTCTCACTGTAAGTTTGCTAATAATGAAAAATGGATGAAGATTATTCGGGATATTGGAAGACAAGAGGAGGAACTTCTCGAAACAGTGGAAAATATCGAAATTGATTATCACTCTACCAATAGTGATGACTAAGCAAAAACGGAGGAGTCAACAATGATAAAGTTTTAACTCAAAAAAGGGACTGGATAGTTTTACCAATAAAGGTCAAAAAGTATATGCTTCCAGATGGAAGGCTGTTCAGACGACAACTACGCAGGCAAAAAATAATTCTAAAGACGAACATACCAACTGGAAGGAGACATATAAAGGAATTTCCGATAAAATAGTAGTACAACGAAAAAAGGAGAACTGTTGCACTCATTGCCACCTGACAACTACCGATGGCAAAAGGCAGAAGACAAGTTGTCGTGGCAATAACATTTTTACAAAAGTGACAAGATAAAACAAACCCACATTCCAATGGTGAATAACAACCTTAGCCATGCAGCAACCACCTCCACATCCAAAATATACCCCTAAAGTCAACCAGATTTATCGATCTCTCCTTCACTTGTTTGGAATTATCGGATACCAAGATGCATAAAACGATTTATCAATACCTTTAGTTTCCCTAGTCCATAGTCCAAATCAACCTGCTTAGTGGACAGACATCGGAGCCAACCGACTAGTTAAGAATGACAATCAAGCGGCGTTTACCTTGATCTTGAGAAGCGAGCAGGAAAACAAATTTTTAAAGCCGGCAGGAATCAACAAAGGATTGATATAATGAAAAAGACATCTGAGGTTACCTAGGAAAAAGGTTTCAAAACTATCAAATTAAAAAATTATTTTTAATTTTACCCGAAAAAGTTACCACCTTTATGCAAAAAGTTACCCTATTTGCAAAATTACTGCCACCCCGGGAAAGGATGGGGAACTCCTGAGGCGAGTATCAACCATAGACTCTCACTACTCTCCTTCCTGCCCCCCGGGCAGTGCGACCTAAAAGAAGGCCACCGGAAAGTGGACGAGACAGAGGGCATTCCGGCCAACTACTTTTCCAGGAAGCTGGGGAAAAAAGGGAGCGGTAGAAAAAGAGTAGGCTCCCCCTTTTATGTTGCGCAAGGTCCCCTAAGGTTGGGAGCAAGGTAACCCCAGAAGGAAAACAAAAAAAAAGAAAAAAAAGAAAAAATCAGCTAAGTTTCCCACTCCTTTGTGAATTTCTTTTATGTTTTTCGGGAACCCTCGGCAGGGGGTAAAGACCGCTTGTAGTGGGCTGCCCGGAATATAAAGGTAATTTTAATTTTATGTTTAATTTAGTTTGTCTGAGGAGACCTAAGTGGTCAAAACGACGAGTTGTCAC